>MU227431.1:884724-909208 GCA_018584345.1 Thuja plicata
TATTAGCAAGTTGCTTCCTCAATGTATCTATTTTATTTCTTCTCCAATACATAGCATGGTTCTACATACCATTCAATACCATTAAGCATTAGATCTATATTTTTTAAGAATAATTTCTTAATGTAAACTATTGATAAATATTAATAGAGGATCTCCTTGTAATACATAAAATATTGTAGTATTTTTCTCGTCATTGTAGGAATCAATAGCCTGAATATAACTTGAGATCTTTATAATAGTTGCAATATCCAAAGAAATTTTTTTGATGCCTATTTTTGACAAAAAAATTGCCTTATAAATATTGTACTTTTATCTTCATGGAGTCTAAATCCTATTTGAATTCTTGAAGTCAGTAGATAATCCTAGAATAATTCCTCATCAATATGATATGATAAGAGAATGTGACACAATTGAATGGTGATGAATCAATGATCAAGTGAACCGAACTTGATGACAATATGACACTAGGACCCTATTTTACTGATTGCAATAATATTACTAGATAAAAGACCAAAAATGGTATCTAAGAATGTGATCTTATTTAGTGGAAACTGTACCGAAGTTGTCTCTGTCATAGAAACGAGAAAATAGGAAATTCCCCAGAAAACAAAACAAGGTCAACTAAAAATGAAACAAGATTCCATGGAAACCAAATTATATCTTAAAAATGAAAGGATAGTCACAAAAAATGAGACTTCTCTAGAAAATAGGAAAAGGTGTTTGTCAGGAAATGAGCTTTTGAACAGGTAACATGAGGTTTTGTTACCGGAAATGAAGAAATAATAATACGAAACAAAATTACAAAACCAGAAATGAGATTAAAAAAATGAGGAACGAGATTATTCAAATTAAAAATAAATTTTTAAAACTCTATGTTTGCAGCCTATCAACAATGAGAAAATTTTAATGTTTCAGGTATGTTTGAGAGGTAAGTTCTTGAAGTGATAGTGACACACACACACGCAAAAAAAAATACAAGCACTTGTCTTGGTCTTTATGGCTAACAATGAGTGTATTTTTTTTTTGATATTTCTATGGGTATTGACAAAAATGAAGACAAGATAAACCATGTTTAACAATAAGGAGTCAGCTAAGTACAAAGGCTTTGCCCGCAAGTTGGTATCCTGCAAGAGCTATGTGCAATACTGTCAAAGGAGACTACACAATGAGACCTCAAATGGTGTATTATATGCTTTAAAACACTGAAGGACTAGATATGGTGCATGTCTTTAGGAGAGATTCTTCCCTCTCCTTGAAAAAATATTATGACACTTTCAAAGGCGAACAAGGTGATAATACTAAAGGATAATAGTTTGTCATTAGTATACGAGGAAATAATTTTTGGACTATTGGTTACATGATCTCCGAGTGATAGCATTCAGTTAAACACAATGGTCACCACAACAGTTAAGTGCAGAGGTCACCGAGATCAGACTATCACTGACAGACAGTTTATAGAGTAAATCGAGAGCACAGTTTACAGGGTAAACTAACAGATAGCTCAAAGACATCACTGAGCACAAATTATAGAGAAGATCAAGCACCAGCCTACTGAGATACTGTTTGGGGTTAGAATTACCACCCCAACTCAGGCATTGGGGCTTTGATAGTATCCTATCCTAACAATAGAAACCTTCTCTAACTGTGGGTGGACTATGATTGAGAAGGAGTCTCCAGATTCTAGGCTGGTTCCTATTTGATATAGGATATCACCTTCTGATTGGTAACTTAATGGGGAAAGGGAAAAAGGAAGCTTTTGAAAACAAGACTGTAATTAAAAGTGGAGTGATAAACCAAAACTAGGATCAAACTTTGTTTTGGACAATAATGCAGAAAACCATAACTTATATGCTTAAAGCTTGATACTTCATATCTTTGATGAACATATAGGCTAACAAATCTTACTACTAGGGTTGAACAATGAATGGCTTGACTAATCAGAAAACATACAGATTTCTTACAAGGCTTTGAATGGTTGATTAACTATGGAAGGAATATAAAACACACTTCTTTTGGATATCACTTTAATAAAACACTTGTAAGAAAAGATGAAAGAAGATGTGAAAACCAAACTCAAAAGACATATACAGAAAATAGATTGTCTTCTTTATTACCCTCCAAAAATCTGATAAATTAGGTTGCAAGAATGGTCTCCAAAACATCTAGGAACAATAAGTTCACTATATGCCCTCTCTCCAAAAAACTGCAACCCAATGGATACAAAATGCATCAAAAAGGCTATAAGAGCCAGATAGTTCACTAAAAGCTCTCCTCTCTAAAATTTTGAACCCCTAAACATGAAGCAAAGGATCCACTATATAGCCCACATGTCTCAATTTTCCAAAAAACATTTCCCTCCAAAAGTCCCCTACAATAGCAAAAAACCATTAAACCATAAGGCCTAACAAGTACCCCCAAATCAAAGCCTTAAGTTTATCCTCCTAAAGTTGGCGAATGAAAGATACATCTCTTAATATGCTCCCCAAACCCTATTACATGACATATCAAAAATGACTAACCCTGAATGCATAAACCCTAACCCGACAACATAGTATAGAAACCTAACTCTACTAATCAACCTGACACTATGGCATGAGAAAACCCTAACTTTGCATCAACCCAACCACAATATAGCCAAGTTGATGTAACTCAAGCTCAATGTTCGATAACAACTCATAGCTGATTTACTAAAAAGATGGAATGCTATCTTCGTGGCATGAAGGTACTATCGTGGCACTGTGAAAGGAATGTCAAGGCACTACGAACTGACATGGCATTAACTCTATTTGTCAGTGGACTTCAAAGATGGGTAAAACACATTGCATAGTATTTGTCTATTTCATTTTGCACTTAGAGTTTTCTCCTCTATGGCACCGCCATGCTTTTTTGAACTGGAGTTGAGAAGCCTTAATCGATGGCGCTGAATCTGCTTCTTGAGTATGTGAAGAAGCTCAGGATTCTCAGGCTCTGTGGGAAACTATGGGTTTGAACTTGCTCTACCATAACATATGGTGCATTTTGTGAATTTCTTTGGAGTCTGAGGCTTGTTTGGTTGAACATGGAGTTCAAGATCTCGGGCTCTGTCGACTATGAGTTATGACCCGTGGCCTCCAATGCATGAAACACCTACAGGGGTAATTTGCAGAGCTCAAACTCTATAGTTTTAGAAGCCATAACAGATGGTGCTTCCATTTCTTTGAACTGGCACTTGAAGTTGGTAGTTATTTTCACAACCACTGTCATCTTGGAATAGATATAAGCTGTGGTTGAGAGGGGTAGAGGGATCCATGAGACTCAGACTAGAAACTAGGCATCTTAGCCACTACTTAAGACTTGTTCCCAACTGATGGTGAACTTACACTTACAGAGGTCTCAATTTTCTCTGTTGAAATACATAGAGCTTGGGCTCCATCTCTTTTTTTGTTAACCCGCGACACTTGGCTTCTAATTTGCATTTCAAAACTCGGCCTTCTTGTATTTTCTTCTTTAGTTAAGTTACATCTTTTATCAACCTTTCTTACTTTTCATCTTTAAATGGCACAAGAACATTATATAGTGTTACAATAACTCTATCTTTTTTTTGCAATCTTTTAAAAGATACACACCCTTGGTGGTAACTTAGAGCTTTTAAATATTGATGCTCTATTTGTTGAAGTTCTTGTTGTTTATTTTGAAACTCCAGTATGTGTTTTCATCACTTCTTCTATAACCCTAAGCATAATCGGAGTTACCTTTTGTTTCTTGTCTTGTTGTCGTGCTCTTTATAGTTGCTTTCTGCATTGCATCAATGTTAACAAAAAAAATTGCTATTCTGGTGAATCTACGAGTGATCTTTGAACATGTGCTAGTTTGGTATGAACTCAGGTTTTGCTTGTGTGGCTTTCTTGCTCACATGTATTTACACTTAATGTTCTTCAAACATGACAATGTTGTCATGATCACAAAACATGTTCATCTCTTAGTCGAGACCGAATTTTGCCTTTATTCCTCTGTCTGAAGATATATATATATAAATTTCTCCTCCAGCATATTTTTAAACCACATTTAGCTTCACTGGTGAAACCATGAGCATACCTTACAAAAAATGAGAAAACGACATGTTCAGAACACCATGAAAGTGTTGTTCATTTTAGTGTAAAAACACAATGTTCTTTTTATCAACATATAAGATACCACCCATGGGGTTCGAGCATGGGCTCATGACTCCCATGGGAAATACTCATGATAGGAACCCTAAAAACATGTATACTCCATTAGCATGACTGTATGCCCTGCATTGTATGCATGATGAACATTATACCAGAATAAGATGTATCTGTCTAAATACCCTGCATAAAGACATTTCTCAGAATTTTTTGCATTAAGGGAATGAATACAGTATTCTTTTGAAATCATGAACTATTAAAGTATTATTTGAATTCTTCAGTTGATCAACATACATTGTTTTGCTCATAATGTAGTTGTTTTCTATGAATTTTTAGTTCATAAAAACATACAAACATATTGTTGCTTCAATTCTTACTCATTAATTTTCACTTGCAGCTCATATGCATTTTGTTATTTCTGTTACATATCTCCATCTCTTTGCAAATCTTACTATTCTATAAGAATAAACAACAATATTTCATAACATAGAAATGATAACAATCCCAGACATGTATCTTCTAACATTGACTTTTTCAAAATGAACTATTATGCCTTTTCTACATTTGTATACTCACTATAATAGCATTACTTCCATTTCTCATTTTCATAGTGAACCTCTCATCCTTCCATTTCTTCATATTTGAGTTCATTAAGAACCCTTACTCGCTCATGTGTCTCCTATAGCATCATGGATCTTTTTCTGTATCTTCTCCTTTATGAATGTGAACTATAATTTTATGAGATATGAACAACCTTTCTTACATATAATGACTTATATGAAGTTCAAGCATGGGCTCGTGACTCTCATTGCATTTTCTCTTGGTATCTGCATTCAGTTATATGATCACCTATTGCACACATATCACTAATCAATCTTTTAGGTCAGCAGATAAAATGAATCAATTAATGTTTATGGGTGAGTGTCATCAAGGATGGCATTCATTCATGAATGTTGGTTGGTTCATTTGTGTTTGTTGAACTAACAGATTGATCTAATTCTGAAAAAGGTTTCTCAGATAGAAATACTAAGTCCATTTGATTCAGATATCTGGTTATAAAGACAAGGATAGCATACATCAAAGTGACCATAAATAGAAAAAGGTTTCATGTTTAGAATAAGTCCCTTTAATACTATGTTTTAGATATTGTGCATGCACATTTTCTTGTTACATTGGTTTCATCAGATTGGTATGCAACATTAGAAGAATTGATTGTATGTTGTTTGTGTCCCATGTATTACTTAGATCCAACTGGATCTGACACCCCTTTTCTCTCTCATGATGCAGGTGAAAACCCTAAAGACCTAAATGAAGATGAAGACCTGGACTTGGAGACCTGACAGACAACCAGCAAATATTCAACCAACCACAAGGATATACATGGGACCCCTACTCTATACTTCTATTCTGCTTTCTATTCTGCAAATGTACTCTTTTTATTGACATGAAAATGGAAATATGAAAAGCCACTTGTATACTACACTAAGTTTGAATGCACAATGTAATTGATCAGTTATAAGTTTTGAAATTCTGGCATGTGATCAATACATAGTGTACAATGATGATACTTGATAATGAATGTAACAATAAAATTTTAATCAATAATATCTGAAGGATAGTATTAATTAGACTCCTAAAAATGCATTTTTTTCCTATTTGTAGGTGTTTTCTTGTATGTTGTTATTTAGGGTAACAATTTTAGCAACTTCAGCTAGATGTCTACCTGCTAGACATGACCTTTAGACCTTGTCTTAGGGAAAAAGAGTTACAAAACCAAAACCATGGATGAAACCTTTATTGAAATGAAAATGCATATAACCTAGACTCATGCAACCTAAAGACCTAGTGCTTGGACAACACTTATTGAAATGAAAACTAGACTAAACCTCAGCCTCAAAGAAAAGCTTGAGGTGAATTTGATTAACTAGAATTTTTAGAACTTCCCCATTAGTTGTGGACAAGTGATAAACATTATTTTCCTTACAAGTTGTAATAACAAAAGGGCTTGACCAAAAATGGTCAAATTTATCATGCTGACCTGGTCTGCTCTTCAATACATCCCACTTGAGTACTAGATCCCCTTCCTTGAAATTTTAGGATGTAGCTCTCTTATCAAAAGACCTCTTAGTTTGTGTTTTCCTTAACTCCATAGTATCCAATGCCTTTTTCCTTTCTTCTTCTAGTTGCATCAATTCAACATATCTTAGTTTAAGAGGATCTTCCCCTTCAAACAGTAACATTTGATAAACAAGCTGTAAAGCTGGAAATCCTATAGAAATAGGCAATCTAGCCTCTTTACCATAAACCAGGACATAAGGTGAGTTCCCAATAACTTTTTTAGGTGTTATTCTATCTAGCCATAAGGATACCTTCAATTTAGAGTGCCAATCCCTCTTGTTTCCTTGAAGAGTATTTTTTATGATCCTAATCAGGTTCTTATTGGTAGACTCTGCAAGACCATTACCATGTGGGTGATAATTAGAATAAGTATTCAAATAAATGTCATTCTTGATAGCCCACTCTATTATAGCTGACCCAACAAAAGCTAGAGCATTATCTAACACTATTGACTAAGGGACTCCAAACCTTGTTACAATATCATCATAGAATTTTAAAACAACAGCTCCAATAGATTCCTTCAGTGCAGTAGCCTCAGTCCATCAGGTGAAATAGTCTGTGGCAGTTAAGATCCACTTATGTCATGCACTAGAATTTGGATTTATTGGACCTATAAAGTCCACTCCCCATTTATTGAATGGCTGATCTATAATGATTGGTTTTAATGGCAATGCTGCCAACCTTTGTTTTCCCGCAAACATAGCGCACTTTTGGCACCTTCTTGCCCATGAATGGGCATCTTTGAACAAATATGGCCAATAATAGCCAGCTCTTAAAACTTTCCATGCTGTATTTTTAGGGATGAAATGCACTCCACAAGACCTAGCATGGAATTCAGATAGAATCTTGCTTTGATCAACATAGTCTATGCACTTGAGAAGAATACCAAAAAAATATTTCCTATAAAGAATATTATCAATTAGAACATAATCTAAATAGAATGTAGCCTGAAGTATCTCCTTTTGGCTCTATCCAAATTCATTAGACATTGACCAGTTTGTAGAAATCTGGTCATATCTGATAACCAGGATACTGAATCATTGATTAGTACAAAATTACCTTGGGGCAAAAAATCATCTTCAGTGGCTTCAACTTTATCTTCTCCTTCTATCATTTGAGCACATAAGCCTTTTCCTCTAACCAGATTGGTCACATGGATTTTCACATCATACTCCATGACCCTTGTTACCCACCGTGCCCTCTTTTCATTGATATTTTTATTTAGCAAAAACTCTTTAATGCTAGGATGTTCAACCATTAGGTGTACCCTATTCCTAGCAATCAAATGCTTAAACTTTTTTAGGGATTTTATAATAGCTAGAACATGTTTCTCTACAAATATGTATCTTTTCTCATAATCATCCATACCTTTACTAAAAAATGCAACTGGTTGCTCCTGCTTTTCTTCATTCTTTTGAACCAACATTGCTAAAATAGTATTAGAACCACCATAAGCATATAGAATAAAGTCTTTGGTAAAATTAGGATTAACAAGAGTAGGGGCTGAAGAAAAAGCCTATTTTATCAATTCAAAATTCTTCTTTACCTTATCTATCTAGCTGAAAGGGACATCCATCTTAAGCATAATAGTTAGTGCTTTCAATAGGTCTGCAATCCTTTCTTGTGTTTAGGCAATGAAAGTTCTAGAATTGCAAGAATTATCTTAGGGTCAATAGTTGTACCTTCCCTAGACACCTAATATCCTAGAAGTTTACCTTTATGAACTGCAAAAATAGATTTCTTTGAGTTGAGAGAGATTCCAAATTCTCTAGACATCTCTACAATATCTGTCTCAAATGATCTATGTGCTGGTTTGCAATTTTGTTGTACATTTTAACATCATCTAGGTATACCATAACAAACTTATACATTAAATTCTTGAAAGCCATGTCCATTGCTTTCTGAAATGTGGCCCTTGTATTTGACAACCCAAATGGCATTCTCTTGTAAGCCATTGTACTCCCATTTAGTTGTAAAGGCTATTTTAAACTGATCAAATTCTTTAACTAAAATCTGGTTATAACCAGAATAACCATCAAGAAGGGAGAATCTCTCAGAACCGGAGACATATTGTGGGATCTATTCAATAGAAGGAAGAGAGTGCCTATCTTTTAGAGATGCCCGATTGAGGTCTCTACAATCTGCACAAAGTCTTATCTCTCCAATCTTCTTCCTCATAGGAACAAGATTTGAGACCCAAGAGGTATATGCTTGATAGGGAATATGATACCACCATTCAGAAGCTTATTCAGTTCTTTCAACGCTAAAGGTTCTAGTTTGGGGTTGATAGGTCTTTGCCTTTGTCTAATGGGCTTGGCATTTGGCTCTAATTCTATGGTATGTTGAGTTAATTGAGGATCAAATCCATTTAAGTCAGCATAATCTCATGCAAACACATCATTATATTCCCTAAACAAATCAATAAGCATTTTATTTTCTTCAGGGGAATTAATGTTACCAACCTTCAAGTACTTTTCCCTGAATATCTCCACTTCTTCATAGTGATCTTCCTTGATCAGAAAGCTGGTTTTGTTATTTATGAATTGATCATTAGATTTGAAAGCTGACTCTAAGCTAACTAATCCCCTTGGAATCTTATTATTCTTTAGTTGAATGATTTGATTTTCCATTTGTTGATTGAATTTATCATTTTTAGAAGCTGAAAAGCCTTCTGTTTTAGTCATAAAGCTTAAAATATGTTCATCAATGTTAAACACCTGCCAATTAATATCATTGTGTGGGATAGATGACCTTACAATAATTTTAATATATGAATGTTCTGAGATATGTCCTTTGTTTTCAGTAATTGAAACATGAGCACCAATACTAGCCAACCTATCAACATGCATATTTTTCCTTCTAAGTATAGAAATGAGGTTAAATGCATCAAAATTATCCAAAATATCAGAATCTCTGGATTTATACAGCTTCAAAAGATCATTTTTAGCAACATTGATACCTCTTACCCGCTTTATTATAAACTCACTATCCCCATATGCCCTTAAGCACTTGATTCCTCTTTTCCTTTCCCATTCTAATCCATGGATCAAACTCTTATATTCAGCTATATTATTAGAGCATGGAAAAGATAGTTTATATGCAGCATAAAATTTATCACCATCAGGTGAAATTAACATAACCCCTGAACCAACACCATCTTTGTTCTTAGATCCATCAAAATATAAGTCCCATAGCTGGTTAGATAATTCATATTTAGAAAACTGATCTTTAATCAGATTAGGCACAATTGAATCAGATTCTATCATCACATAGTTACCAAAACCAGCATCAAACACTTCATCATCTTGATCATCTCTAGTAGCCCATTCATCCAACACAATACTAGGATATTCCTGAGTTTATGTGTTATAAGCTGAACTATCACTGATTTCATCTGGATTTATGATCACACAACTTGCATTTATCAGACTAGGATTATAAGGCTCTATCTGATCTTTGACCCATAAATCTGACTTTCTGGTCACCTTAGCACCATATATTTTTTTGAAATACAGGTGAGACCAATCTAATGAGAAGTATCTATCTATTTTGGCTATGAAGTCTCTTGATAAACATAGGGCAAAGTAAGGTGGCAGATCTACAAAAAAAATACCTTGGGAAATGGAGAATTTTGGACATGAGTGTAAGATCAAACTTGTATTTTTAACAACACCTATGGTCTTGACTGAAGAACCATCCAGCTGGACAACTCCTTTCTCAAGAGGTTCATACTTTAAATTCAACAAATCAGCTATCTTCTTTGGCATGACAGTGCTGGTTGTACCACTGTCAACCATACATTTATGCACCAACTTGTTTCCAATGATCAAAGAAACATAAAAAGTAGGAGGCCTACTATTTGCAGACTTTTTACCTTCCTTTTCAATCATCTTTTGTGTATTTGTTGGTCCTTTACCAACCATCACTATTGGTTACTTCAAATATGCACTCTTCTTACTCACTTGTGTTGTTGGTTGTTACACTCTAATAAACTTCTTTTCTTCTTTAACCACCTCATCATGAACTTTTGAGGGCTCTTAATTGGCCATAACCACTCTAGGAGGGTGTTGAATGGCTTGATGTGGACATCTTGTCCCTTTTGATATCTCTTCCTTCAATAAATCAGCTTGTCCTGGAATAGCTAATGAGTCCCACATAGAAATAGAAACATTCACCTTATTCATATTATCAACAATATTATAGGGAACAAAAAGTTGTACCTTCCAAGGTGACTTAATAATAGTCTGGTCTGCCTACCTCTGATGTTGTGTTTCTTTGTTTGCAAGAGTAGGAGGCCCCTTCCAGATAGAAACTAAAGGAATGAGTGGTGATTGAGTTGTGGCAACAGACCTGGCAGCTAATTGCTCTAATTCTAGAGATCTCTTCTTGGCTCATGTGTTTGTTGATACAGGTGAATCATCACTTACTCCACAAAACTCTTCATCTTGCCAATTAAGAAATGCAATGTATGGAGTAGTCAGATTAGGGTGTTGTTGACTCTCATTAGTAGATGTAGTAGGTCATGAATCAATTGCATTTTGAACCATTAGAGCTTGATTAAGCACTCCATTAGTTCACTTAGACTAATTGTGGGATTCATTACAAGGGTAGCACCATTCATAATCAGAAGAAAGATTATTTTAGTTAGGAACAATATCCCTAACAACATTGAGGGGTATAGGATTGTAATATCTATAGGGCCTTTGATTCCAATTTTGCCTATTTGCAGTGTTATTTCCTTGGTATTGTTGCGTGCCACCTTGGTAAACAGGTTGAGTGGGATGTTGGGATGAAGAAATAGAAAATTGGTTTGGGGTATGGGCTATTGGATTGCTTTGCCGCCTTTTCAGGTTTACTAACTCATTTCCAAAAGTATGGAGTAAAATCTCAATCTTTTGTTGGTTGTCTTTAATACTTTGCAACTCATTAGATGGGGTAGCAGGCATTATCTCTTCACTCTTATAAGATGGCAATGGGGCCAAAGGTGGAACAACTAATGGCATATTGGATTGGATGTTAGAAAAGTAGGGCATCGGTATCCTAGGAGGTATCTTCCCTGCCTGAATGAGGCTATTCTCTGCCCTAATTACAATCTCAAAATATTGAGGTAAAGAATTCCCCCCCATGGATTGGATCATCACTGAAATATCACTATTCAGGCTTTTAGGAAAATACAAAAATGCATATTTGACAGAATGTCTTACTGTGTCTGGGATCCTATTCCAAGTCTTCTGAAATCTGAGATTGAAATCATTCATCTCTTCTTATGGAGCCCTTTTGATAGTAGTCAATTGTTCTACCAAAGAAAGATTGTCATATTTATCTTCAAAAAACTTAGATAATCCCTCACCTAGTGCATCCCAAGTAGCAATGGATCCAACCCAGAGAGTCCAAAACCATCCCAATGCTTTTCCCTTCAATGATGCAACTAGTAGCTTCAAAGCCACATTCTCCTCCATGATGTGATGGACATTGCAAATAGAAGAAATATCTTTTATGTGCTCAATTTTTGTTGTTTGTCCTTCTCTCGTGAAAGATGGCAATCCCTTCAATGCTGCCAATGGTATGTTGTTGTGATTTGCAATCCTTAAAGGACTGCCTTGATCAAATGGAACAAAACACAATCTTCTATCCCTTTCTTGTGCTGCTATAGCAAAATCTGCAACTTCAGGTAGTTCCTCTTTTGATGATGGCTCAAGAACAACTTGAAATTGAAGTGATGGAGGACTTTCTAAAGATTCCTGATCAAAATTTGGTAAATCAGCACAGTAAGTGGGAGGAGCTGAACTTCTCTTAGATCTTCTTTTCCTTGGCCTTTCTAGCTTCCTACCCCTTGCTATAGGCTGGAAGGAGAGCTCTTTTGGCACTCTAGGCTCTCTCTGTAAATTTCTTCCTCTCCTGGTACATGATAACTGTAAATACTCAAATTATTTTACACTCCTTGTTTGGATTCGGTTCATGTGTCACAAAGAGTCCCACCGGGCATGCCAAAACTATTTAGGTTTAGAATTACCACCTCAAATCAGGCATTGGGGATTTGATAGTATCCTATCCTAATAATGGAAACCTTCTCTAGCTGTGGGTGGACTATGATTGAGAAGGAGTCTCCAGATTCTAGGTCGATTCCTATTTGATATGGGATATCACCTTCTGATTGGTAACTTAATGGGGAAAGGGAAAAGGAAGATTTTGAAAACAAGACTGGAATTAAAAGTGGAGTGATACACCAAAATTGGGGTCAAACATTATTTTGGACAATAATGTAGAAAACCCTAACTTATATGCTTAAAGCTTGATACTTTAGATCTCTGATCAACGTATAGGCTAACAAATATTAATACTAGGGTTTAAGCACGAATGACTTAACTAAATAGAAAACATACAAATTTCTTACAAGGCTTTGAATGGTTGATTACCTATGGAAGGAATATAAAACTCACTTCTTTTGGATATAAATTTAATAAACCACTTGTAAGAAAAGATGACAGAGGATGTGAAAACAAAACTCAAAAGATATATAGAGAAAATAGATTGTCTACTTTATTACCCTCCAAAAATCTGATAAAATAGGTTACAAGAATGGTCTCCAAAACATCTAGGAACAAGAAGTTCACTATATGCCCTCTCTCCAAAAATCTGCAACCCAATGGATACAAAATGCATCAAAAAGGCTATAGGAACCAGATAGTTTAGTAAAAGCTCTCCTCTCTAAAATTTTGAACCCCTAAACATGAAGCAAAGGATCCACTATATAGCCCACATGGCTCAATTTTCCGAAAAAAATTTCCCTCCAAAATTCCTCTACAATAGCAAAAAACCATTAAACCATAAGGCCTAACAAGTACCCCTAAATCAAGCCTTAAGTTTAGCCTCCTGAATTTGGCGAATGAAAGATACATCTCTTAATACACTCCCCCAATCCTATTACATGACATATCAAAATTGACTAACCCCAAATGCATAAACCCTAACCCGATAGCGTGGTATAGAAACCTAACTCCACTAATCAACACAACACTATGGCATGAGAAAACCATAACTTTGTATCAACCCAACCACAATACAT
Organism: Thuja plicata; assembly: GCA_018584345.1. Taxonomy (NCBI): domain Eukaryota; kingdom Viridiplantae; phylum Streptophyta; class Pinopsida; order Cupressales; family Cupressaceae; genus Thuja; species Thuja plicata. The sequence goes on from MU227431.1 coordinate 898,054, forward strand.
CCAAGTTGATGTAACTCAAGCTCAATGTTCGATAATAGCTCATAGTTGATATACTGAAAAGATGGAATGTTGTCTTTGTGGCATGAAGGTACTATCATGGCACTGTGAAAGGAATGTCGAGGCACTGTGAATTGACATGGCATTAACTCTGTTTGTCAGTGGACTTCAAAGATGGGTAAAAAACATTGCATATTGTTTGTCAATTTCATTTCAAAATTAGGGTTTTCTCCTCTGTGGAGCCACCATGCTTGTTTGAACTGGAGTTGGGAAGTCATAATCGATGGCGCTGAATCTGCTTATGGAATATGTGACGAAGCTCAGGCTTCTCGGGCTCTTTGGGAAACCGTGGGTTTGAAATTTCTCTACCATAATATATGACGCATTTTGTGCATTTCTCTGGAGTCTGAGGCTTGTTTGGTTGAACTTGGAGTTCATGAGCTCGGGCTCTGTCGACTATGAGTTATGACCCATGACCTCCAATGTGTGCAACACCTATAGGGGTAAATTGTAGAGCTCGAGCTCTATCATTTTAGAAGCCATAACAGATGGTGCTACCCTTTCTTTGAACTGGGACTTGAAGTTTGTAGTTTTTTTCACAACCACTATCAGCTTGGAATGGATCTAAGCTATAGTTGAGAGGTGTAGAGGGATCCATGAGACTCAAGCTAGAAACCAGGCATCTCAGCCACTACTTCAGACTTGTTCCCAACTGATGGTGAACTTACACTTGTAGAGGTTGTGGTTTTCTCTGTTGAAACACACAGAGCTCGGGCTCCTTCTCTTGTACTATTAACCTGCGACACTTGGCTTCTAATCTACATCTCAAAACTCGACCTTCTTATCTTTTCTTCTTCAGATAAGTTACATCTTTTTTCAGCCTTGCTTGATTTGCATCTTTAAATGGAACAAGAGCATGATATAGTGTTACAATAACTCTATCATTTTTTTCAATCTTTTAAAAGATACACACCCTTGGAGGTAACATAGGGTTTTTAAATATTGATGCTTTCTTTGTTAAGGTTGTTGTTGTTTATTTTGAAACTCTAGTATATGTTTTTATCACTTATTATGTAACCCTAAGCATACTCGGAGTTACCTTTTCTTTCTTGTCTTGCTTTCATGCTCTTTATAGTTAATTTCTGCATTGCATCAATGTTAACAAAAAAAAATGCTATTCTGGTGAATCTACGAGTGATGTTTAAACATGTGCTAGTTTGGTATGAACTTGGGTTTTGCTTGCATGGCTGTCTTGTTCACATGTATCTGCACTTAGTGTTCTTCAAACATGATGATGTTGTCATGATCACAAAACATGTTCATCTCTCTATCGAGACCGAATTCTTCCTTTATTGCTTTGTTTGAAGATATACATATAAAGTTATCCTCCAACATGTTTGTAAACCACATTTAGCTTCACTGGTGAAACTGTGAGCATACCTTACCAAAAATGAGAACATGACATGTTTAGAACACCGTGAAAGTGTTGTTCCTTTTAGTGTAAAAACACGTTGTTCTTTTTATCAGCATATAAGATACCACCCATGGGGTTTGAGCAGAGGATCATGACTCCCATGGGAAATACTCACAATAGGAACCCTAAAAACGTGTATACTCCATTCCCTACATTGTATGCATGATGAACATTATACCAAAATAAGATGTATCTATCTAAATACCCTGCATAAAGACATTTCTTGAAATTTTTGGCATTAAGGGCATGAATACAGTATTCTTTTGAAATCATGAACTATTACAGTGTCATTTGAATTCTTCATTTGATGAACATACACTATTTTTCTCATAATGTAGTTATTTTCTATGAATTTTTACTTCATAAAAGAATACAAACATACTGTTGCTTCAATTCTTGCTCATTAATTTTCACTTGCATCTCATATGCATTTTTTCAATTCTATTACATATCTCCATCTCTTTGCAAATCTTATTGTTCTATAAGCATAAACAAAAATATTTTTTAACATAGAAATGATAACAATACCAGGCATGTATCTTCTGACATTGACTTTTTCAAAATGAACTATTATGCCTTTTCTGCATTTGTGTACTCATTGTAACATCATTACTTCCATTTCTCAGTTGCATAGTGAACCTCTCACCCTTCCATTTCTTCATATTTGAGTTCATTAAGAACCCTTCCTCCCTCATGTGTCTCTTGTAGCATCATGGATCTTTTTCTGTATCTTCTCCTTCTTTATGAACGTGAATAGTAACTTCCTGAGATGTGAACAACCTTTCTTACATATAATGACTTATGTGAAGTTTGAGCATGGGCTCATGACTCTCATTGCATTTTCTCTTTCTATCTGCATCTAGTTATATGATCACCTATTGCACACATATCACTAACCAATCTGTTAGGTCAGCAGATAAAATGAATCAATTAATGTTTATGGGTGAGTGTCATCTAGGATGGCATTCATTTATGAATGTTGGTTGGTTCATTTGTGTTTGTTGAACTAACAAATTGATCTAATTCTGAAAAAGGTTTCTCAGATAGAAATACTAAGTCCCTTTCATTCATATATCTCATTATAAAGAGAAGAATAACATACATCAAAGTGACAATAAGTAGCAATTTGTTTCATGTTTAGAACAAGTCCTTTTAATACTATGTTTCAGATATTGTGCATGCACATTTTCTGGTTACATTGGTTTCATCAGATTGATATGCAGCATTAGAAGAATTGATTGTATGTTGTGTGTGTCCCATTTATTTCTTAGATCCAACTAGATCTGACACCCCTTTTCTCTCTCATGAGATAGGTGAAAACCCTAAAGACCTAAATGAAGATGAAGACCTGGACTTGGAGACCTGATAGACAACCAACAACATTCAACCAACCCCAAGGAAATGCATGGGACCCCTACTCCATACTTCTATCATGCTCTCTATTTTGTAAATGTACTCTTTTTCTTGACATGAAAAGTGAAATATAAAAAGACACTTGTATACTACACTCAGTTTGAATGCACAATGTAATTGATCAGTTATAAGCTTTTAAATTCTTGCATGTGATCAATAATTAGTGTACAATGATGATACTTGATAATGAATGTAATAATGAAATGTTAATCAATAATATCTAAAGGATAGTATTAATTAGACTCCTAAAAATGCAATTTTTTCCTATTTGTAGTTGTTTTGTGGTATGTTATTATTTTGTATGTTGTTATTTAGGGTTAACAGATACATTTTTATTTTTGAGAAAAGTGGATATGAGACACACGTCAGATAAAGCACTTCATTTTTATAAATAGATTTATGCTTAGCTGTAAAACCATTTCTTGAGGAACAAGTAAAGCATATACAATTGTTTTAATCAGTTTAACTAATTGTAAACATGCAAACTAGGAGATCAAGGTCAAGTTGTGAACCTTTGATCATAGATTTTTTTATTGTAAAGTGTGAAACCTAATTAGGTCAATACATTGTATAAATAGATGTATTAATCATTCAGAACATGATGATTATAGCAGCAGAAGACATCTATGGATCAGACAGAGAGTTTCATGTAGAAGGACACAAAAGGAAGAATTTAGAACTATGAAGAACTAAGATTCAAGGCTACCAAGCATAACAAAGGTATTATCCATCACTATATGTGATACATATATCTTTTGAACTAAATGGATCTATATTCAGCAATTCAAGATTGCATACCATCAGGTCAATAAGTATTTTGACTACTCTATAACAATTGTAGAAAATAGAAGAAATCATTTAAGAAGGTGGACTTAATAGTCTTATTGTAAATCTCTTAATCGAGTGCACACTTAACAGTGTAGTTAAAATATCTTAACCAAGTAGACCTAACTAGTCTAAAATGTTACTCTTAGCAGGTTAAGATCATCAGAATTGATCACACTTGTAGCCTTAACCAACACCTTCCATTCCGCAAATAGAGAAGCTTTATTGGTTTCATCCCCACCACATTTTTTACCTTCTAACATGGGTTCTTAGCATTACCAATTGTTGTGTCATGTGTAACTACTTTTCATGAATGTTTCTATAAATGTTTATATGCAATTACATTTATGTTTTGATATTACATGCATAAGGTAGAAAAGCAATATGGTCGATAATGCAAGGAAAGATTACTCAGAGTTAATTGATAAAACATTTTGAGGGTACTGATTCACCCCTCCCCTCTTAGTACAGACAATTCCATTATTCCAATAATTGGTATCAGAGACACATCTCTTATTTGGAAAAGTTTAAATCACTTGAGATAAAAGATCCTACAATGGAAAGGTATAGGCTTGATAAGAATATTGAAAATCAAAAGTTTTAGATACAAATCTTCTATGAGCAATACAAAGAAGCAAGAATCAATATTAGAGAGCTATTGCATAAAATAAAAGTAATGGCATATCACTACAATGAAAATGACTATCATGAAGAAGAGATACCTGATCCGTTTGAGTCATCATGATCTACATCTAGCAATACATTAGAGGCATATGAAGGAATCATTACAAGTCTTAATGAAATCAATCAACATCTGACAGAACAAGTAAGTGTACTTCAAATCAGTCAAGAGACACATATGGTAAGGATGATTGATGTTATGAATAATTCTAGACAAGATGGACAAGAAAGAACATTAGCTATTGATGACAGGAGAAAGATCACTGAGAAGTTGCAAGAGAGAGAAACTAAAATACAGAGACTTACTCAACATCATCATGAGATCACCAATCAAAAATTTCTTATGAGTCATGAGGCCAACTGAGTGAACATAGAACTCAATGGGAAATTGGAAGCTATTGGTGAACTAAGAGGAGAAAATGAGAAACTAAAGCATGAAGTAGTGATTCGACAACAACATAATGATATGATCAAGAAAGATGAAGAGAGTACAAAAAGAATGGATGATTTTATGAATGGACAAAGAAGACTCAACAACAATACTGGTCTAAGGTATACCAAGCATGGGGAATCATCAAACCGAGCTGATAAAAAATATGTCTACACAAATCCTAGACCAAAGAACCAGTCATGAAATCATTGTGGAAAATCAAGCCACACTTTAAATGTTTGTAGGAGAAAAGCTAAAGTTATTCCTAAATCTACTTCTACATGCATAGGAAAATGTTATAACTACAACAAGCATGGACACAAAGAACATGAATAGAGATATAAGGTGAAAAAACCAAAGAAGGAATCCTACATGGAAAAATATTGTTCCACGTGAAAAATGCATGGCCACACATCTCATGAATGAAGGAAAAATAAAAAGCAAGTATGGAAACAAAAGAACAAGAAACTACTTATAAATCGAGAAGAGTCGGTAACTCATATGTTTGGGATTACAAAAAATGGGTAAATTGCACTTCATGTGGTAGATATGGAAACATAGCTGCAAACTACATGAGGAAATGGATAAGAAGGTCTAAAAGCTAGAATAACTCTTGAATGGCATGCTTACATAGTCATAAGGTTGGTCACCTAAGCAAGGACTAAAGAGATTGAGTGACAGAGTCAAGCACTTTCGGTAATGTGAACACTATTGAAGATATTAGGAGAATGATAAATAAAATGGGGAGGAAAGCTTCAAGCAAAGCTAATGCTGGACCAAGCACCACAGTTGGTGACACCTCATCCAATGGATTTGGTGATATCACCACCCCCACCTAAGAAATACAAGTAAATACATAACTACACTATACAAAGCTATATTTTACATCAGTTCCAGTATTGATTGATAATATGCACAATTAGTATGAATGAAGATGCACTATGGTATTACTTGTATTGATTTTGTGAATCCAATATCGTCAGTCAATACATACCGAGCATTGTCAGTATACATATAAAAACCAAGTTGTCAATATAAACCGAGCATCATCGATAAACATGAAAAATAAAATCAATTCTTTGCTACATACTGAGAATTTTCAGTGAACATGTGAAAGTACAACTAAGTTGTCACTTACCCCAAGCGTCATTATTATTGAGTGGTAGCTAAATCATTTAATGTGACACTTAGGTTATTTGCTATAAATAGGGCAACAAAGATCTCATTCATTCATGAAGTGAAAAGTGAATACAACAGAGTGAAGAAGAGTGACTGAAAGTGATGAGGTTGCAGATTGATTCACAATAGATTTAAAGGAAACTCCAAGAGATTCCTGGCACCTAGAGAAAAGATCATGTAAGTACCAAGACTTACCAAGCACACATTTCATTTACGAAGAAAGCCCTAATTACATGAAAAATGGCAACCACATCATGGGTCACAAAGATCAACAACACAAAGGACAAGAAGGTCACCCTGATCAAGAACACAACCTGTGAAGAGCCTAAGTATAAATTGTTCCTTGAGGTTGCTTCACAACCTGATGAAAAAGGAGAATTCTCAAGCATCCCTCCTAGGTTTATTCTACTCGAAGATATTCGCGCATGCATCCACTTCAAAATTGCAGAGATCAGAGATCTTGAGGTTAAGGAGGCTAACAAGAAGCTTTGCATAGATAGAAACCTTAAAGATGAACACAAACATATTGAGGTGAAAGGGTTAACAAAATCCCTAATGTTCCTGAAAGAGTTCAAGACCAAGTGGATTCGGATAGTACTCAACTGAGTACATGACTGAAAAATGTTTTTGGATGAACCAATATCAATCACTAAGGATGTGATTCACGCAGTAATAGGTTATCTAGTAACCGACAAGGCTAAAACCCTAAAAAATCCTTCTCGCCCTAAGATTGAAAAGTTAATAGGTGCAGTATGGGAAGGCAGAGGTTTAAAAGTTAATTCCATCACTGACCCAGAGATGAATTTCAGTGCATGTGTACTTGGGTACAAAATATACCAAGCTAGCAGATTAACAGTATAGCTTGTGGAGCAGTTGAAACCGCTTATAAGATTGTGAAGAAGGGACTACAACTAGACTTATCTGAGCTGCTACTAAAGAAACTAGAGGATAACATGAGAACAATTAGGTTAGCCAGATCTAATTCATGTAAGTTTGTTTCACTCCTCATGTGCATATTTTTCTAGTTTCAAAATTTCTTCCCATCTGTCGGTAATGTCAATTAGGACACAACCTGACCAATAACTGCACAAATTAGTGAATTCGTAAAGTCACTAGGGGATAATTTCACATCTGTGATGGATGAATAATTCACTACCTTCAAGGACAGAATGCATAAGACAATGAGGATTCCTGCACAACTGGTGGAACAATACAAGGATGACATATATTTTATAGTGGACACAGACATCACTTTAATCAAACCAACTGTACCAAGAATAACATGGTTGCCACCATTGGATTATGTGATAAACATAGATCAAGCCACAAATGCTATTGAACCCTTTCTAAATGAAGAAGTGGACAAATAATTGAGTAGATTATGAACATTTGAAGAAGCCAAGTCTAGAATCAAAACTGACCTAGTAGTGAAGAAAATCGACACAAAGAAAACAAAGATGGTGAAAACACTTGAGAAGAAATTGTCAGTAAACGATGAGGAATTAGAATAAGATTTCACCGACAGACAATCACCTGTCAGTGAAGATGAAAAATTGAGTGACTTCGATTCAGTTTATTTTGATGCACCACCAAAAAAGAAACCAAGAACTACTATTGCATAAAGAACTAGGAGTCAGACTACAAAACATGCAGATTCACCACCAGTTAAGAAAGGTACCTTAAGGACTTATCAGAAGACAAAGCCTCAAACTGGGAAATCAACACCTAGGAAAAGAATGAGATATATTAGAGGAAAAGAGGATAAGGAAGATACTGAAAAGGATGAGAAAGAACAAGGACTCCAAGATAAAAAGCTCAAAGTTCCTCATACTATTGATGAAGTTTCTGATTCAATAATCAACACTGGGAGCCTATCACACCGAAAGATTAGACAATGGCTAACCTTATCTCCTGGAGATCATACTAAGATAGAAGAAACCATAATTAAGGAAATGGTTGCATACAAGTAAGTAACAATACAATTCAACAAGTAAATGCCACAAGAGCTTTATGATAGAATATCAGCAAGGTGGACTTATGCACTGCATACGAAGAGACGGACAAGGGAAATATCCCTAGTCAAACTCATGCCACCCGAGTCAACGGTTGAAGAGATTGATGAAACAATGAAAGAGAATTCAAAGAAATTTTCAGCTAAAATGAGAGCTTACAAAATACTAGAGGGCCAATTACAAGAGCTTTACAAAGAAAGAAATGAGACTTGAAGTGAAATATTCAATGCCCCCAAGAAGGTACTGGCTCTTACTGAGAAACCTCACTATGAAGAGAAATAGGCCACACCAAGCACAGAACATATCTTCATCAGTGACACCGAGGACATCAATCCAGTTGAATTGACAACACATGCAAGTAAGGCCATGGATGATGTACCTCAAATATTACAATCATTAGGGGATACAATAGAGATCACCATAAAGGATATAACTAACATTGATTCTAATGATGAGCCTAATAATGATGAAGATGTAACTAATACCACAGAGAAAGAAAAGGAAAAGGATACAAGGGTATGTGGAAGATCATGGGGGCCAAAAAGTGGCGATGTGAAAAAAATCCACTTTTCACTCGTCCAAAAGCGCATGAAAACATTTGTTGACTTTTTAGTAGGCTTGGGTGTTAGTACACCTGGGAAAACCTGACACCAAAGCACAAGCCTAATTCGGTACATGATATTTTTGGGTACATTATATTTTGGGGTACCTAAAAATATTGGGTACCCGATTTTTTTGGGTACCCAAAAAAATCGGGTACCCGAAACCTGTGGCATAAATCAAAACCCGCGAGCCACTTTTCTCATTTCTCTCATCATTTTAGGTTTGGAAAATGGCTATAAATATCCTATACATGATTTTTTTGGGTACCTGATTGTTCCAACAACAAATTCGACTCCATAGTTTATCCAGTAAGTAAATTCTTTCTATATCTTGATTAATGTTTTTCATTTTCATGTTAAATGTAGTTTTTTTGGTAAAAATGGGGTTTTGTACTGATTTTTTTAATAATATATGAAATCAATTTGAAATTTATATTTCTATATTATTTAATCAGGCATGGCTGACAACAATGAAGATAATAACCCTCCCCCGCCAAATAATGATCCCCAAAACAATCCAGAACCGCTTCAAAACCCTCAATCTTTAGAGGATTTGATACAAGAGAATTTGAACACTATAGGAGGCTTCAAAAACACGTATAAGAATATACCTACATTAGCTCCTATGCTTGCCACCCTAAATACCATTGTTGAAAACATTGACACCCTTACACAACAACATAATGTTGCTCTTCATTGGCGTGATGATATGCACACCCTTTTTTATGACAGGCTTGACCATGATGGGATTTTTGCCCTTAATATAGCTAAGAAAGATATAGCCTCCCTTTTTGTTAATCCTAAAACTAGATTAAAATTTGACCCCAAAAAGCCAAAATTATCAATAAAATGGTGCACAAACGAAGCAATGCTCACACACTTTTGGGATCGTCGGTGGATGGTTTTTGATAAACCACCCAATAGAAATTTGGAGCTCCCTTTCTATTTCATAAAAAAATTGTATGCTGAGTTTGTTCTTGGTCACAATGTTAATTATTGGAGCATGAGGCCCAACATGGGCGTAGGCGGAGGAGCTCCTCAGACTAGGCCATTTGCCCAGCTCAAAAAGGCCACTACCTTTGTCCCCCCCACTAATGTTGCACCCTCTCCTCCAGTGCAACATCCTGATATCATTATAGAGGCTACCTCATAGAGTATTAGGGCCATTCACATACTGAGTGATTAGTTGATCATGTAGACCAGGTCATTGTTGCCTCCTAGTGTGGATCATGTTGGCGCATCAACATCTGGCAACAGTTCACATGTATGCGTGCCCTATACTTGCATTATGTGTAAGAATTTGTGCTTCGGATTGCTTACAGATGCTTATACATATCAGTATGTTATTGATGAGGAGGACACATGAGACGCAGCTACAGAGGCTGCAACACCTCATGGAGCATCTGCATCTCATGAGAGTGCTAAGGAGGGGTACGCAGAGCCATGGAGTCATGTTGATATGGTGAGAGTAAAAATTATAAATAAATTTGTCACATGACTTATTTAATTTAAAAATAATTTATTTATTTAGATTAGTTTTAATGACTGCATGCACTTATGTATATATATTTGGTCCATTTATGTTCAGTCGATGACAGAGGAGGAGTTGAGGCAGGTGGATGACTCCACACTTTCAGCCATTTTATTTGGCCTTAACACCTATATGATATATTATAAATTATGTACCCATTATTTTTTATTTATATTATTTGGTGTACAATGCTGAAATCTCTATCAATTAGAGCAATAAAATTCATACATTTATTAATATATTGTCATCTTATTGTACTCTTGCAGGTCTCAGGTGATGTCAGTGGGGGGCACGAGGGGGTTCCTTCCTCATGCGTCAACAAAGGAAAGGTAATTAATTATTTAAGATTAATTATGCACGCATATGTATTTTACTTGTGTGTGGTAATAAATATTTTACATGCACTTTATTTTATAGGGTGTGGCTCACGACAATGTCTCAACACAGGTTCGGGAGCCTGGGCTCATAGGCATCTCGATTCAGGGTAATCCCGATTGTACGTAGATTTGTACATATTTTTATTTGTATTTTGTAACCAGGGTTGTTATGATGAAGTACATTTATATATAATTGAATATCTTTTTTACTCTCATAGGTTACACCTAGTGGGAGAGAGGCCCCACGAGAATCATTCCTATCTTTGTTGACCCAGCCCACTATTCCAGAGGAGGGGTCAGTGGACGTAAGTTTTAATTTTAGTTCAATAAATTTATAATTTTATTATGCTATCATCCTATCTTGTAAATTTATTACTCTATGTTGCACCTTGGGCCCCTACACCACTACTAATCTCATTATTACAAATAAATATTTATAGGTCGGAGTTGGTATTGGTGGCATTGTCCATTCGCTACCAAAGACTTATATTAGGACACCTGATCATGGTAGGTGACCGAGAGGCTAGGTACATATGTTTGTATTAAATTATAATTTATAATTAAATTTGTGTTTGAATTATGAATTAAATATATGTACAAATCATATAAACTAAGCAATCTAACTTGGGATTGA
>MU227431.1:1000162-1011929 GCA_018584345.1 Thuja plicata
GAGGGGCTGCTACGTAACTATGTCTATCTTAAGGGAAGCCTCAGGGACTGTTTTCTCTTTAGCTTTCTCGTCGCCTCACCTACCAATTAATATCTTTTTCAGCTCATTAGAATCTATTATAGGCTTACTCCGCGTCTGATATGTTCAATAAACAATTAAGTGTGTAGAATAATAAATTATTGTAATAAGGGAAGATCAACTATTGTAGTTTAGGGATTGGTTTTAATTAGAAGGAATTATTCAGCTTTGGCGCTGTCTCACCTTCTAGTTGAACACTATCATTGCCTAAATCAAGTGTAGTCTGTCTCTTTTATCTACGCTATTACCATGCTTATTACGTTCAGTGTAAAATAAAATGCGGTAATGTAGTTTGCAGTTTTATGTTGAATGAAGTCTATTATTCAAATGTCTCCTTTATTGCATGCTGATATTTACCTCAATATGTTGGTAAAAGATTTGAAGTCGACATCCTTATTAAAGCTTATGAAGTTACTGCAATATGATTTGAAGTCTAAGTGATGTGGGAGATGACTGAACAGAAAACAAAGGAATTTAGTTAAAAAGGAATCGGTATTTTCAGTGTCTACATCCTTATTAAATTTTAAGGAATTCTTTATTTACTAGTGCATAACCCCAATACGTTGCCTATAACTCATCTAATTAACATAATTGATTTTTGGTAGGAAAGCTACTTGCGGAACCGCTTTCCAAATGTCAACTTACAGAAAAAATAATATAAAGTTCAAACTACTGAGATGCATAGGAAAGCAAGGAACAGAGAAAACACAATAATGCACAAAAGATAAACGCATGAGACCAGATTTAACATGGGAAACCCTTTCAGGTAAAAACCCACCAGACAAGAACCTGACCAACTCTTTGTATTACAGTAATCAATATTACATACAATGAACAACGGATTCTTGCAAGGCTCACATGCTCAGATTGTCGTTACAATCAACCTCACACTTGGCCCATCCAGCTCTACACTCCTAATGAATCCGACAGATATTTATACACTCTGTGATTCGTTATAGAATTCGGTAGAACAATTGCCGCTCCATGAGACAGTTACTAGCGGCCTTGGCACTCCTCCAGTCCACAGTCCCTTCGGCATTGGGTCACTCCCTTTGCCTCGGACACTCCCTTCGGCACTTTTGCCTCCGTCGGGTGATTACCTACGTCGGATGACCTTTTACCTCCGGGTGACCTTTTACCTCCAGCCTTCGCCACACTCCAGCCATACGGCATCACTCCACTGTACCTCCAGCCTTCGCTATATGGGAGTCTCCTTGTCGTATGGGAACTCCTCTTCCCTTTGAAAGCCGTATGTGACTCCTCTTTTCCATTCTCTTCACCGTACGGTGACTTTTTGCCGTATGGTGAAAGGCCGTACTTCATTATCCCAACAATTTTATCTATAAGAAGATAATAAGAAGATGTCTAACCTCTTATATGGAATTATATTGTGTTTTACTATATTAATTTAGTTGTTAAGTATGTCAGCTTTTATGAGTAATATGTCATCTTTTAGCATTGTTTGACCTTCTAACTGAAAACTAGCATCGCCTAAAGCTACATCGCTATTATCTAGGTTAATTTATAAATAGAAGCAAACTACAGTCTATTAATAGTAAGTGGTGATATACAATCCCTTTCTTTGATAACAATTGTCAAACTATATACTTCTAAAAGTTATTTTTAATTATCAAGAGAGTCATGAAAATCATTTTTGACTAATTATTTTTTGAAGGTTTAAAAAAATATATAAGAAAATTTAGTGGATAAGGTTTGTGGTGCTCTAAAAATGTATATTTAAGAAGATAAATTATGATGAATGACATATGGTTTTAGATGAAAAAGTCTACTGATTGATAGATGAAACTTAAGATTATGATTTATCCTCTAAGAAAGCACATCAATATTAAAGTCATTAAAGCTGGGTGCATGGTCTATAAATTCTTGTTCAAGGATAAATATAGTTAATAATTATTTTTGAATAAATCATTTTATAATGTGTATAAAACTGTATATGATTGTTCTTACGATCATATAAATTTCTAGTCTTATATTCTAGATGATATCTTGAGATTCTTGAAATATCCAAGGGTTAGAATTACCTAATACATAGTTCAATTCTAACATGTTATATAAATACCTCAATATGTTTGTATATATTTTCAATAATGTCTTGTTCTTACTATCAAATATAATCACTAAATAAAATCAATATCTCATAATTCTCTTAACAAAGTATTATAGTAAAAAATTACCTTACTTTGTGTCACCTTAACTAGCTAAGTTGAAACGATGGGAGAGGCTTCGAGTGGGAAAGGATTTTCAAATTTGAATGGGGTTCTACTAGGCATGGAGGCCTCGTTGTGGGAAATGGTCCTGGTCCTGGGCTAGTGATAGCCACGGTGAACACGGTCAATGCTTCGACGGGTTCTCCAGTACATTTTTTGAATTTGGCTCCGTAAGTGTCAGGCTCCGTTCAGTGCAACAAGGAGAATTAGCCTCCCTGCCAAGTTGTGACATAATGTGCATTGCCTATGCTGCATGCTATAGAGATTCCTTCTATGGTTTTGTCTTGTCCTTTAGGACCACTTTCAGCAAGAGTGAACATTTCATAGGTTGGGCCTAGCCTGATTCTGGAAAAAAAGAGCCCAAAGGACCCACTAGTGGGGTCCCTTGAAGTGAAAAGTGATGGTTTTGTCGAGGTCAACACCTCTTCTTCCAAAAAATGGTCAAAAATATTGGGCGCTAAAGAAGTGGGAAATCATTCTCCTATTGTTGGTACTATGAAGGCTGGCTTTGTGGATGGCAAAGTAGCCATTTTTGTTCCTGATTCTCTGGTGGATCTCTCTATCTCTGCTATGGAGTTTACCCTAGTCGGTAAGTTCCTTGGCCCTCGTCCTAACATTGAACTGGTTAGATCTTTTGCTAGGAAAAAATGGGCTTTGAAGGGTCAGGTTGACATAGGTGCTTTACCTAAGGGGTTTTTATCCTTTGCCTTTTCTAACTAAAAAGACCAGGACTATATCCTGTATGGAGGGCTGTGGATGTTCATAAGAACAACAATTGCTTTTCGTAAGTGGACTCCCAACTGGGATTATACTGATAATTTTTTCAATGCGACATCGGTCTGGGTTAGATTTCCAGGTTTTCCACTCGAGTTCTCGAATGAGGAATTCTTTAAAGGCTTCGCCTCCTCTTTTGGTGGGGAACTGCTCTTGGTCGACCCCGTGACTAAAACTAAGTCCCATCTGGTCTTTACAAGAATTTGTGTCAATATTTGTCAGTTTGATAACCTCCCTTTGGTTATTAACATCAATTCCAAGCTAGGTATCTGTGAGCAAGAAGTAGAATTTGAATCCCTCCCTTTTGTCTTCTTTGTGTGTCATAAAATGGGTCATTGGGAAAAGAATTGTCCAAAGAAATTCTGAAAGGACCCCAAAAGTGTGGTCACTGATCCTATTCCACCAAAGGAGCACAAACTAACTTGGAAGGAGAAGAAGACTTCGCTCTTAACCGAAGGAGAGAGTATTAACAAGGTTAATCTGGAAGGATGTCTTGGTGACATGGTAGATTCAAATCAGATTCTAAACATGGAAGAAGGAGAAATAGTTGAATCTGTAAGACACATATCTAATTTGCCGATGAAAGAAGTGTTGATAGAGGTAGTGGTTCCTATCCGGGTAGCAGAACAGTCACTGTTGAAAGAATAAGGTGCCTTCCTTTTCATTCAGTTCGATAGTGTGGCAATGGGGGAGGATTCTTCTTCTATTGATCCTGATAAATTAGATGAGGAGGCTTCATCTTCTGCACCACACACTCTGTCTAGTAGTGGAGATGAAGAACCCTTTTTAATTCCCTTGGGATAAATTAGATAAGGAGGCTCCATGGACTACTAAAATGGGTAAGAAACAAAAGAAACAACAAAGATCTCTCTCTACTCCTGGCTCCAAGGGAGTGGTTACTAGGAGTAGGGCTGATGGAGGTTCTAAGATTCAAAATGTGAAGGTGGATATAGGTTCCCAAAAGTGAACACCAGGTAGAACCTCAAAGAAAGAAATCAGAGAAAGGGAAACTAAAAAGGATACTGTGGATGGTAAGCAATTGACCATCCAAGATGTCTGCACTGCGGTTAAGAAATGAAGATCATATCATGGAACATTAGGGGGCTCAATGCTTCCCATAAGCAAGAAATGCTAAGGAACCTGGCAAGAGATCATAAACCTGATATCAATATGGTTCAGGAAACCAAAATTATCAAAGATCAGCTTAAAAAATCAGAATATTCAAAAATGGAGGTGTTGTTGGATCCAGTTTTGTTGGTGCCTCAAGAGGTATTGCAGTTTTTTAGAATCAAAATAATATTAGAGGTGTTATTCTTGATAATGATGTTAATTGTTTGAGCATTAAATTTACCCATATCAATTCAAAATTTGAATGGGTTACTACTAACATCTATGCTCCTAATTACAAATCTAGTAGAGCCAAATATTGGAAAATGGTTGAAAATCAAAGAATGTATTTTTGTGATTCTCCCTAGCTGATTATGGGAGATTTCAACTGTCCTCTTAGAGAAGATGAGAAGTTTAGAGGGGTTGATAGCTTGAGTCAACTGGAGGGTAGAGTTTATCTAATGGATATTGTCAACCATCAAGCTCTTGTTGATATTGATCTCCAAGGTGTTAATTACATTTGGTCTAATAGAAGAGTGGGAGAGGACCTTATTCAGGTCCATCTAGATCATGCCCTGATTTCTAGTAACTGTCTTAATAAGTTTTTTTTCTTGCTATCTTCCATCATGAAGGTTGGATCAGATCACTTCCCCCTCTCCTTTATTGCTGACCTAATGAAGGTTAAGGGTAATATACCCTTTACATTTGAAAAATGTGGATTGACCACCCTGAATTACAGCAAAGAATCTGGGAATGGTGGAATGTGAACATTCATAGGACTGCTATGTTTTGGGTGTCTAAGAAACTCCAGCACATTAAACAAAATATCAAGGATTGGAGTAAGGAAGTGTCTAGGGACATATTCAAAGTCAAGTTGGACTTGCAGAAGGAACTTGATACCATTGAGGACTCTATTCAGGAGATAGGTATATCTCAAGACCTGAAAGATAAAGAGACTATTCTATTGGCCAAGACTCATAACATTATCTCTAAAGAGGAAGTGTATTGGAGACAAAGGTCTAGGTCGCTATGGCTGAAGGCTGGAGATAAGAACACCAGGATCTTCCATTTGTCTACTTCTAAACATAGAGCCTCTAACAGAATTTCCAAGCTCAAGGTAGTCTCTGGCATGGTAAGCAATGATAAATATATTTCTTGGGCTATGGTTTCCTTTTTTTCTTCTCTTCTTTCCAAAGATTAGTCACTTTTCTTGGAAAATCAGTGCAAGACCAACACTAACAATGGATCAAATTTTGAGTACTTTTAGTTTATCGCCCATATGGAATATAGTGCTAAAATAGGTCCCATGTACCCAAAAGGATTAAAGGTGATAAAAATGGGAAATGGTAGCGAAAAGGTTCTATGGTGCCTAGGTTTGAATATAGGCCAACAAAAATAAATCCTCTGAAAAAGGATTCATTGGTTTTATTCCTTGTAATGCATAACGAAAGCCTAATTTGATTATTTGACAATAGTATGATAGAATAAGCCCCAAACAAGCTTAAAATGACATAGGACAAGGAACATTAAAGGAAGGGCCCAAAAAGGAGAATGAAATTGGAAATGGACTATAATTTATGACACTATAATAAGATATATGTGTAGAGGAATGAGTAAATACTAATTTTACATAAGAACATATCATTCTAACATATCATTGTAGCAGGAATGCAGTCGACCTTAGATGGCAAGTTTATGGCTACCAAAAGAGTGACAAGGAGATCTAAGGGATCTCCTTGTCAGCAATGAAGATAGCTTAATCTAATGTTAGAGGTATGAGTGCCTCTGACAAAAGATGTAGAATCAAGAAAGAGATGGATTCTATGAGGAATGACATCATTTTGGTGCAAGAAACAAAGATGTCACAAGAAAATTATGACAAAACATTAGGAGAATGGACCAAGTGGAATTCTATTCACATGCAGGGTAATGGAGCTTCAGGTGGCATGGCTATTTTATGGGATCCTAAAACAGTGCAAGGACAACTCATTGATCAAAATGACAATTGCCAAATTGTGACAATCAAGGTTTTTGATTTATCCTTTATCTGGATTAACATCTATGGCCCCATGACAACCCATGATAAGCAGAGATTTTTTGTTGAATCTAACACACAACATCCAAGCTCAAGCTAACCAACATATCATTATGGGTAGAGACTTTAATACTATCCTTAAAGCTTCAAAAAATATTGGAGGCATCTATGCCCCCCCATGAAAACAATACAAGATTTCACTCAGTTTGTTGAGGATAATAACTTGATGAATATTGAACCAAAAAATGGCTCTTTCACTTGGACAAACAAAAGAGCACACTTCTCCCATATTATAGTAAGACTGGATAGGTTATTAATATCCCAGGACTGGAATCTAACAACTTTTACCTTCCAATCAAAAATCATGGCCAAGCCTGGATCAAATCACTTCCCAATTTCTCTTCATATTCAAGTTCCCACGATCACAGAGGGGTTCAATCATCAGCCAACCTTTAAATTTGAGAAAATTTGTCTTTGAAATCCATGTTTCTTACCTTTAATTCAACAATGGTGGATTAGTGCACCTAGGTGTGAAGGATCCAAAATACATCAGTTTGCAGCAAAGTTGAAACACATAAAAAAATGGAATGACCAGACATTTAGAAATATTTTCAACAAAAAAGAGATTGTTCTTCAGCAGCTGGCAGATATTCTTGGCAAAATAATTAATCAGGGTATGGATACGGATAAATGTGAGAAACAGAAACATCTTCAACAAGTATGGAAAGAACTATGTAAAAGAGAATAAGTATATTGGTGCCAAAAGTCTCAGGAATTATGGTTAAAAGAGGGGGACAATAACACACAATAATTTCATGCCTCGGCACAACAGAAAAGAGAAGAAAATTGAATCTTTGTGATTAACAAAATAGATAATGGTACAGCAGTATCTGATGCTCAAGGAATTCAAAATGAAGGGGTTATATTCTTCAAAAATTTACTTGCACCAGCAAACTTACCAATACTAGCAGATCAACAATTGCAAGACATTTTGTAAGGCATCCCCTCAATTATCACACAAGAAGATAACACAACATTAATGGCCCCCTTCACATTTAAAGAAATCAGAAAAGTAGTATTTTCTTTGCTCCCGGACAAGTCTCCTGGACTAGATGGATGCACAGCTTTATTATTTCAAGAGTGTTGGGATTTGATCGGATGGGAATTACTTGGTTTTATTGAAGATTCAAGGAAAAGCAGTGCTATGTTAAAATACTTTAACACTACCAACATTGTCATTATCCCTAAGATCAAAGTGCCAAATTTTTTTTCATATTTCAGACCAATTTCTCTATGCAACACAATATATAATATTATAACAAAGGAAATCTACTTGAGAATGCAGTATCTGATCCCAAAATTAGTATCTCAAGAAGAAGGTGGCTTTGTCCCGGGAAGAGATACTAGATGGAGGGTGCTCTAGTGGTACATGAGGTCCTACATTCAATTCACACAAGAAAGTCATCAAACTTTGTCATCAACCTTGATATGATGAAAGCATATGATAGGGTAGGTTGGACCTTCCTTTCCAAAGTACTAAAATAGTTTGGGTTTGTAGATGGCTAGTGCAAATGGGTCAGAGCTTGTATTTTAGGAGCGTGGTTTTCAGTGATAATAAATGGTGTTCCTGCGGGTTTTTTTCTTCGACTCAAAGGATTAGACAAGGTGATCCTTTATCCCTGGTTTCATTCATACTAATACCACAAGCCTTTAGCAAATAAATCCATATTAAACACACACTTGGACACTGGGAAGGCACTAAAATAGGGGATTTAGAATTAGTGATAACTCATTCTTTATTTGTGGATGATACTTTGTTATTTGGAGCATAAATTTATAAGGAGGAAATAGAGATTAAACAAACTCTAGACTTGAACACTGAAGTATCTAGCCCAAAAGTCAATGCACAAAAGTCCAAATTTTTTTTTTTTAATACTAGTAAGATATTATCAAACAAAACAGCTAACTCTTTGGGGTTCACAATTGACTTTCTACCCTCGGTGTACCTTGGCATCCCCTATTTTATGGGAGAAAATAAAAGTTCATATTGGATGCATATCATTGATAGAATAAAATCTAGAACTATTGCTTGGAAAGTGAGATGGTTATCATTAGTAGGGAAAATCCTACTCATCAAAATAGTATTCGCTTCTATCTCTAATTATTATCTTTCAGTATTAAAGGCTTCTCCTTCAGTGAGCCACATAATCCAAAAGAAGCTCCAAAAATTTCTATGGTCAGGCAATATAAATGGTGCAAAGAAAATCCCTCTTGTTTCCTTGAAAGATATGGAACATTGAAATATTTGGGCGGGGTGGGTATACATGACTTGGAAAATAGAAACAAAGCCTTCGGGGGTAAATTAGTTTGGCAAATGTATCTCAAATCAGATAACAAGTGGTTCCAAATAATGTAGCAGAAGTACTTAGACAATACTTTCCCTTCAAGAATACTCACCATTAGAGACCCTCCAAAAGGATCAGCCATATGGGAATTTATGATGGCCTCGAGAGATATTGTTACCCAATACATTACCTGCGAGGTAAACAATGGGGACAGAGTTAAGTTTTGGAGAGACTCCTGGAATGGCTCTCCTCCCTTATCCCAATTAGCAACATAGGATGACATGGTGGTTTTTGCAAAAACATATTGGGGATTATATTTGGCTGATTATGTATCTACAGTATGCATGTTTTCCAACAAAGTGATTTGGAAAGATCTAGAGGAGCTTCCAATTCCACCATTGGATAGAAATAGATTAACACAAATCCTTCAAGCCAAAGAGTTCTTCCTGTCAAGAAAAGAGGATATATTAGTGTGGGCTCCTGCTAAAAATGGATCATACAATGTCAAATATGGATACAGGATTATCCAACAACGACAATCAAACAAAGCTCCTTGTCGTGCATTTTCTTTTTTCTAGATCCAGGTAACACTCCCAAAGGCATGATGTTTTTCTTGGATAGCTTTAAGAAAAAGAGCTAGATTACTAGTGATTGACTAACTAAGTTCCACATTTCCCAACCATTCAAATTCTTATTATGTGATCAAGAGTTCAAAGATGTGGATCACCTCTTCTTAAAATGCCATTTTGCACACCAATGCTAGATGCATGTTCTTGGAAAACTAAATTACCTCACCCCCCTTCCGAATACATTATGGGATATTTTTCAAGCATGACCAGAGCTATACTCTAAATCACTTTTCTCTAGTTTGTTGAAATGTATCTTGGCTTTAGTTATATGGGCTTTATGGTGGGAATGCAACAAGAGAATCTTCTGGCAAAATCCCTCCCCAATAGAAATAGTTCTGATTAGCATTGAAAACTCCATATCCGAAGTAGTCAATGCAAGTCATGCTAGAGTCAAATGTAACCTAGTACTAACAAGACAGGATAGCTCTATTATCTGAGAGTGGAAAGGAATACTTGTTCCTATTGGATGGGGGAATCATGATCAAGATAGCCAAACTCAATGCATGGATTCTTTCTACTGGATTCCTCCTCAGCCTAAATCTGTTAAAATAAACTTTGATCCAGTGCCTCGAGAGGAAACCTTGTCCAGTCATCGATAGGTGTGTGCATTAGAGATCACCATGGAGAAGCCTTGGCTATCAAGGCATCCCCAATGCCTCAAGGAACTAACAATATAGCATAAGCACATGCCCTATTACTGGACTTGTCTTGGCAAAAAGAGGTGGGTTTGACAATATACTTGTAGAAGAAGACTCTATGGTAATTATAAGTGCACGCATTAATAGGGAGCCACATAATTGGAAATTAAGGTATACTCTTCAACAAATTTGGAAGCTTTTAGACACATTTACAACCCTATACAAATCCCACACCCTGTGAGAAGGAATTGTTGTTGCAGATTATCTTTCCAACCTGGGATGTGACAACCTTAAGCACGAGGACATAAACCCATGGGACTTCATAAATAAAGACATCAAAATTTAAAGGCTGGTTGCAATTGACATGGATCCTCATAAGGATGAAGTAAGATATTAGTATGATGCCAAATCTGTGAGATAATATTATAGGACAATGACACACCTAAAAACCTCTGGTGATGATTGCTTCACAGGGTGATCCCAGACAGGAAAATAGAGTCTGATGGTCATTATTATTCCACACTATGCATAATAACTTGCATTTGTATATGGCCAAGCAGATTCATCACATGGCTAAAACAAGCCTATCTCATTTTTCATGCGAGGAAACAAAATATGCAGAGACATAATGCTTCCAATGTGATCTTTGGATACGTGGTGACCTCACAATGGTATTTGCCAGTGTATTCAAGCTTAGTGATCTTGAAATTAAATTCTATAGTGTGTAAAGGATTTAACTCAGGGATAGGACATGATTTTTCTGTATGTAAGTGATCACATGGGCTTTGCAACATGTCTTTCCATAACTATTACTTAAAAAGGGAAAAATTGTATATGCAGAGCTCAAAATAGAGTAGCAAACGGCTCCATTTTCTCTGATGGCACTATTTACAGATGTGTATCTAAGATGTGACTCATGTGGACTTCTACATGATGAACTACTTCCATAAAATTATAGAATCTTCCTCGTTCTAGTGAAACAGAGCCACACCTCCCTGCTAGGGTTGATGAATTTCAATTAGAAGCCGTATTTTTATGCCACATGTTGATGATACACAGAGCCATCCGTAGGGTCATTGGTTAGCATATCCTTGTGCCAAGATCCAAGCAATTCATATTCCCATCCCAAATTGTTTCAATTTTCTTATCCAACTCCATGGATTTTCTCCAGTCCGTGGACTTACTGATGCTTGTTCTGCTGACACCAACTACTAGCTATGCACGAATGTATGCTGGTGTATGATAACATCAAGAAGACGTTGGAGAAACAAAGCTTTCACTCTTTGAAGAAAACATTGCAGGTTGTGGGTATGGTGTTGGAAAAGGAACTCAAGGCAAACTTTGAACACACAGTATATGCCATGCTCGACATCTTGGGTTCCCCCAATATCTCTTTGAGGACACTCATCCATGCTTCAGATCATGCAATCAAAATAGAGACTTCTACAATTCCAACCAATGTGTCAGATCTTAATCTATCGTCTGTTTTGGGACCACATCCAAATAAGGGATTTTTTCGTTGGGGGTTTTGAAAGAGTAGAGTGTAGATGAAATCGATGTGTAGGGTATCGATGTTCCCATTGCTCTCCTAGTAGGTTGGGGAAATGCTTGGGGCATTGATAACGGGAATATGGTTCCCCTGCAAACTGTATTAGAAGCCATGGAAGAATATTTTCAGTATGATGGATCCTATTTTTTTGGATGAAATTTTTGCATGTATTTGGTCATAAGAATTAGCATGTAAATCCCCTTTTGGGTATTTGACAAATATTTTCAAACTAGAGAGCTTAAATGTTTATCAGAGCTTAGCTCATCTCTATTTTGTAATGGACTCATATAGGATTTTATATTATGCAAAAATACTTGTAATAGGCTATGATTTTGGGTTTTCTTTACTAATTCTTTCCCAGATGAGCCTTCGAATCAGTTTATA
>MU227431.1:1018554-1029688 GCA_018584345.1 Thuja plicata
ATTTGAATAAATGTATTATAAATTCCTAAGCCAATTTTTCTAAAATGTATTTATCATATTTAAATTTAAATAATTAGAAAAATATAACATAAATATATTAACAAGCCAAAGAAATTTGTAATTTTAGCCAACATACTCAACTATATCTTAAAATTTTATTGATAAAATCTATTTCTATATCTAAAATTGAATATTTTTGAAGAATCAATAGATATATAACAAGATGGGTACTAGAGAAATATTAATATTCATTTGCTTTCCTCTGTCACATTTTATTAGAGTGATTGTGAAACAACACCAAAGTTACTAACTTTTTCTTGTCTATCCAAATTTAATTTCTTTCGTAAATTCTAAAAATAATATAGGTTTCTAGAATATAGTAAGAACTATTATTGGTCAGAAGAAACATAATTTCTTTTTGAAAAATAATCAAGTTAGATGACATATAAAAGATAATTGAATCCTAATTTATTTGTACAATTTGACAAGCACACACTTATATTGAGATAGAGGTTGAATTAGTAGAAGATAGTCCTTTACTTATTTACAACATAGAAACCCCAATTAAAGTAATTCCACAAGATTAAAAAAATAGAATGCAATATTTACATTAAAAACACTTTCAGCAAAAAACCACTCTAAATGATTTTTTTAATCTACTGTCCAAATCTAGCCACCACAATATAAAATACTCATACAAATATTTTTGTGTGTCATCCACTAGAGGCATGAATCCCTATCGCTTAATAAAAACTTAGTAAGAGACGTTACTGAACGGTGTTTTTACACAAGTTAATTTATAGGAATTCGAGATTCGATTCCCTTTCTTGAAATAATAACAAAGTTATTCCCACAGTTCTCTGTGTCCATGGTATAACCACTTGGAAAATTTTAGTAGAGGATAAATGTGAATGTTCATGAGGAGGCCTTTGCTGGTACTTTCAAGGCTTTAAGTTGTAAAATAACTTTAGTACTTCTTTTATATTTTCAATTTATCAATGCTTATAAATTACCAATGATGCAAACTTTATTCTAAATCCTATAATGAGTATCGACTCTATCTAGATTATCAGAAGGACCAAAAGATTTGGGTAATAAGAATTAAGAAAATTCACTAAAAATGAGATCTTCAGGGACACAAAACATTGCTAAACCTTCCTTGTAAATCAAATGGTAGAAAGATGGAAACCCACATAATATGAATTAGACCACAACATGATTCTATACCCAATAAATGCAATCGTTTGGAGAAAATTTTATTTAGATGCAAGATTTCCAAATTTTATCACATAGTGAAATGACAACATGCACACACACACACACAAGACGGATTTATCTTTAAAACAATAGAATTATCATTCTCAAATATTCGTTAGAGAAGGATTGATCAATAACAACAAACTCCAATCTAATTAATCGGAGATCTGTACACAATAAATGTAGTTGGCTCTTTGAAACAAATGAAAAACCAAACAACAAATTCATAAATATCCCATAGACAGTAGAAGAAATCACACCATGAATGAAGTGCGAATTGCATATATTTTATTTCCTTAAAGATCCAACCCTTTTACATTGTTTTGATGTAATATATAATGTTCTTATTTAAAAAACTCTAAGCCCCAAAACTAGGGATCTATTTATGCTAAACAACAACAAAAAATTGTAAAAATAAAGCTTAATAAATAAAAAACTACTGCTAAACTAATTGTTAGGAATAACATTCCACAAGACAACTGAGAGGGGGCGGGGGTGAATCAGTTGTAGTATAGATTATTAAATTTTAAACTTTATAAACCAAGTCTGCAAATGTAAATGATAACACAGTCAATGCCAACACCATAACACAATACTTGTTATTGAGGAAACCTGTTAAAGGTAAAACCCTGATGGGAATTAGTACCCACAAATAATGTACTGAGAGTATAGTATCCTTGTTAAAATATTTAGCCTTGTTAATAGCTTGTTACAACATTACAGTACATAGTCCTTGTTAGGGGAGAGACCCTGTTAGGAGTCAAAAGAAATAGTAGGCTCACTACCCAAAGAAGGTTAAAGCCACCCTCAAGGATTCAAAATCTAAACAAGTGTATATAGAAAATATACAATCCAGTGAACTGTATGATAGCAACTGTCTTTGCTTGGTCAGTTCCAATGAAGTACTCTTCTCATAAACTCTACTCTACATCCAGTAGTCAAACAAGCCTCACAACTTTCACTTATTTTCCTTTTCAATCTCTATCACACCTTTTAAATAGAAAAGATCACTCATATATAACCTCTTACAATAATTCATTAGGCCGGCCAATTAAGCTCTCCTAATATACAAAATAATTAATCAGGTCAGCCAATTAAGGCTTTGCTATGTACAAATAATTATATAACCCCTTGCTAAGATAGACACGGTACCTATAAAAAGTAAACATCAAATATAATCCATCACCTATACTTCCAGATCTGCAATCCATGCTCACAATTAATTTTACACGCTACATGTCTGAATTCGGTCACCAAATAAGTCTTCTCCAGAATACACGCCACAGTTGACGTCACCAGTCATCAAACAAAAATCAAAATCAACCCATTATTCCAACATATGTTGGCTATCCACCGATAAGCTTGCTTCCTCTGAAATATCTTTTCCAGAAAGATATATCTGAAACACGGAGACCTGCTCTGTTCAATATCACAGTTACAGTCCTGAAACTAGTCTTCACCAAATCAACTATAACATCCATAATATGAAACATAAAGCCAAGTGACCTTAGGAATAAGGTCAAAAAAAATTCTTCTGTAGATACCTAAATTTTATTGTTCTGACTCATCCGTACAGTGTCCATGCACTTTTGTCAGTCAAGTAACCATTCTGTCCTCTCTACAGAAATATATGTTGACATCAGGTACAAAACATGAATATCGAGAGTATGATCAATACAAAAAAATGATATCTTCCAACAATCTCCCCCTTTCATATTGATGGAAACATATGGGAAAATGCATATGCATCAACCCAAAAGTACTCTCTCTTGATACAATCTTCTCAATATCCTCAACACAAATCTCACAAAATAGTAGGGATTTTCACATAGATTCCTTCCCCCTTTGGCAAAAATGGAAAAGGGTGCCATAACTCATTTGTATTCATCAGTAAGGTGTAGATTTTTCAAATCTTCATGTAAATTAACCAGGTGCAAGATCACACAAATGTACTCCACATTATTCTCCTATGATCACTCCCCGTGAGGAGTAGATCCATACTTCAAGTCGAGACAACGATATAGCCCTGAGATCCATTGGAATGATGCATATTTGCATCAACTAATTTCCACTGGGAGGGGCCGTCACCCCAAGCATGCTTCTGAGATATTCAAAAGCATCTTTTGGCAAAGGTTTAGAAAATATATATGCTATTTGTTCCTTTGTGCTAATATATTCTAGTTTAATCTCTTTATCTGCTACCTTCTCCCTCAAGAAATGATACTTAATAGAGATTTTCTTTGTCTCTGAATGCATTGGAATATTCTTTGACATATTTACTATGCTAGTGTTATCGTAATGGATAACCACTAGCTCTTAAAAAATTATTCCAATGTCTTTCAGCAATTGTTTTATCCAAACAACTTATGTAGAGTTTATTGCAGCAACAACATACTCTGACTCACCAGTAGATTGAGTAATATAGTTCTGCATCTTGCTCATCCAAGAAACCAATCCTTTTTCAAGGAAAAATGCACTACCACTTGTACTCTTTCTATCATCCACATTACCTGCCAAATCAACATCATTATAAGCCTACAAAGTAAAATCTTTTAATTTTTCATACCACAATCCATATTCTATTGTCCCTTTCAAATATCTAAAAATCCATTTTACAGAAGCAAAATGTGTCTCTTTAGGATCTGCCTAATATCTAGCCACAGTTCCAACTGCATTGGTAATATCTGGTGTAGTGTGAGTTAGATATTGTAGACCTCCAATAATCGATATGTACTTAGTCTATACAACACTTTGAGTCTCATCACTATTAGTCAGTTTGTGTCTAGTCACCATAGGTGTCCCAATAGGTTTACAATCTTCCATTCCAAAAAATTTAACATTTCCTAAAGATACTTGGTCTGAGATATAAAAATGCCATTCTTACTCTGATTAATTTTCAAACCAAGAAAAAATTTCATCTCATGAATCATTGAAATCTAAAATCCATTTTCCATTTCTTTACAAAAATTATTACTCATCTTATCATTTCCTCCAAAAATGATATCATCAACAAACACTTCTACAATTAATATTCCATCTTCACTAGTTCTCAAATATAAAGTATTATCTGCATTACCTTTTCTGAAACCAAGATGAAGTAGATATTTGTCCAGTCTTGCATACCATGCTCTTGGTGATTGTTTCAGTCCATATAGTGCCTTCTTCAGTCTGCAAGCCATGTTTTCATCATCTATCAAAGAATGACCATCAGGTTGCTCAATGTAAACTTCTTCTAGATCACCATTCAAGAATGCTGACTTCACATCCGTCTGATAAACCTGAAATTATTTATGTGCACCATAAGAAAGAAATAATCTCACAACTTCCAATCTAGAAACATGAGCAAATGTTTCTTCACAGTCTATGCCTTCTTGTTTTGAATAGCCTTTACATACTAGTCTAGCCTTATTTCTTACCATTGTTCCTTCCTCATCCATCTTACATCTGAAACCTCATTTAGTGCCAATCACATTTTTTTTCTTAGGTCTTGGAACCAATTCCCAAGTATTGTTTTTCTTTATCTGTTCAATTTCTTCTTCCATATCTTTAGTCCAAGATTCATCTCTACATGCTGCATTAGTTGTATTTGGTTCAACTTGAGAAATCAAATAGATTTCATCACTAGCTCTAGATCTAATCATCATACCTATACTTGCATCACTAATAATTTAATCTTCAAGATGGTTCTTCTTAACATACATTGGTGTCTTCAGTGTCTCTGTAGCTTCAGTCTTTTCATCTTCAATATCATTTTCAATCATCAAATGTTCTTTAGGTTCAGCAGTAACATCTTTCATTTCTATAATCTAACCACAATCATATATCCTTTCCTGGATCTGAAACTTTTCATCTATCCTCACGTTTGTGCTTTCAATCAACTTTCTCAATCTCAGATTGAAACATTTACATGCTTTTCTCTTAGTGGAATAACCAAGAAAAATTCCTTCATCACTTCTAAGATCAAAATTGCCTATCTCATGATCTCTCTTGATATAAAATTTTCCTCGAAATATTCTAAAATATTTTACAGTAGGTGTATGATCAAACCATAATTCATAAGGAGTCTTACTTGTACCTTCTCTGATCTAAATTTTATGTAGGGTGTACACACCAGTGCCAACTGCTTCTCTCTAGTGAACATGTGACACATTTCCTTCCAGCAACATAGTCCTTGCAGCATCTAATATAGTTTTTTTTATTCGCTCTGCTATCCCACTCTTTTGTGGAGTTTTAGGTTTAGAATTATGTCTAAATATTCTATACTCTTTATCGTATGAATTAAATAGCTCTGATGTAAAATCCCCACCTCTTTCTGATCTCAGACATTTTGTCTTCAAACCATATTCGTTCTCAACTTTTTCTTTAAATAATTTGAATTTGTCAAATGCTTCATATTTCTCTCTCAATTATATAACCCACATAATTCTAGAAAAGTCATCAAAAAATAGTATAAAGTACCTCTCACCATAGTATGATCTTGTTCATGTAGGACCACACAGATCTGTATGCACCAGATGCAACTTCCCTTTTTCTATATAAGCTTTTCTTTTAAAAGTTCTTATAGTCTGCTTCCCCATAACACATTCTCTACACATAGTGTTAGATGGATTCATAATTTTAGGTAGATCTCTTAATTCTTTTGTCATACTTGCCTTCACAATGTTATCAAAGTTAACATGAAAAAATCTTTTGTGCCATAACCAACTGTCATCAACCTTCACAATAAAAAAAGAAGCTTCAAATGTGTTCAATTAAAATACATTACCTCTAGATTTAGTACCAGATGTGATCAAGTATCCTTCTTTACTTCTGATAGAGCATTTCCCATCAATGAATTTTAATTGATAGCCCTTTTCCACTAATTATCCAATACTCAACAGATTATGCTTAAGTCCTTCAACAACTAATACATTGTCAGTGGTAGTCTTTCCATCCAAATAAATAGATCCAACTCCAATAATAAGCTTAGGAGTATTGTCACACACTTTGACAACACCACCATCATGTCTTTTCAAAATCACAAACTTGTTTTTATCTCCAGTCATATGATGTGAACAACCACTGTTTATAACCTGTTCAGATTTCTTTTTAGCATCAACTACTAAGGCTTTTCCTTCATGCATAGGTTCATCATCCTTAATAGCAATAAATCTGATTTCATCATAGTCATGATCTTCATCCTTGTCTTTTGAATACTTAGACTTGAAAAACTTAGGTTTGTGCTTCAGAACTCTTGTAGGACATTTAGATGCAAAATGACCAATCTTGTTACATGAAAAACATTTCAATGGTAATTTTCCTTCAAATTTTTCCTTACCTCTCTTCTCTCTTCTAGAAATTAGGGCCGCAACATCATCTATCTTTCTTTCCTCTTCCTATATATATTCCCATTGATCAACATAGGCTCCAAGTTCTTCCTTTAGGTCATTACTCCTGGTGCTTGCATTTCCAGATAAGGTCTTTTTGTTCTTGTGCATGGTTACCTTGAATGTTGAATCAACTTTAGGTAAAGTATCTCCCAATTATGCAACCTCAAATATAGTTATCTTTCCAATCAACATCTCTCTAGTGAAGTTCGGTGTCAAAGGTATAATATCCTTTATAGCTTGTACTTTGGTTCTATATGCAGGTGTCAAAGATCTGAGTATCTTCGCAATCACTTCTTCCTCACTGTAAGTACCTATAGAGTTTCTAATACCAATAACCACTTCAGTAATTCTCTATCCATATGCCCTAATGTTCTCATCTTCTCTCATCTTTAGAGATTCAATCTTTGTCTTCCAGTTTTGTAGGTTTGTCTGCTTTATAAACTTATCTCCTTCATACAATGCTTCCAATCTTGTCCAAATCTCATGTGCGGAATCCAAGTCCTTTACTTCAATGAATTCTCCTTCTAAAAGTGCACTGATCAAAGATTCCCTTGCAACCATATTACATGAAAAATAATTTCTTCTGATCTTCAGTAGCCTTCTCTAATTCATCCTCAGTTGCTATCTTTTCATTCTTCTTCATGATCATCCAGTAATGAATTCCCAAACATAGTAGATGGTTCTCATCTTGTTGTTCCAGTTGTCAAAGTTTTTAGGATCAAACTTCAGACTATCCTTCCTGTAGTAAGTCATCTTCAAGATCACCTCAAGCTATTAAACATTCTCTCTAAGGACCACAAGCTCTGATACTAATTGTTAGGAATAACAGTCCACAAGACAACTCAGAGGGGGGTGAATCAATTGTAATATAGATTATTAAACTTTAAACTTTATCAACCAAGGCTGCAAATGTAAATGATAACATAGTAAATTCCAACATCATAACACAATATTTGTTGTCAAGGAAACCCTGTTAAAGGTAAAACCCCGGTGGGAATTAGTATCCAAAAATAATGTACTGAGAGTATAGTATCCCTATTAAGAGCTTGTTACAACATTACAGTACATAGTCCCTATTAGCAGACAGACCATGTTAGGAGTCAAAAGAAATAGTAGGCTCACTACCAAGGCACACTTCCCAAAGAACGTTAAATCCATCCTAAAGGATTCACAATCTGAATAAGTGTATATAGAAAATATAAAATCTAGTGAACTGTCTGATAGAAACTATCTTTGCTTGGTCAGTTCCAATGAAGTACTCTTCTCATAAACTCTGCTCTATATCTAGCAGTCAAAACAACCTCACAGATTTCACTTGTTATCCTTTTCAATCTTTATCACACCTTTTCAACAGAAAAGATCACTCATATATACCCTCTTACAATAATTCATTGGGTCGGCCAATTAAGCTTTCCTAATATATAAAATAATTAATCAACTCGGCCAATTAAGGATTTCATACAACCCCTTGCTAAGATACACACGGAACCTATAACAAGTAAACATCAAATATAATTCATCACTTATACTTCTAGATCCTCAATCCATGCTCACAATTCATTTTACATTCTACATGTTTGGACTCGGCCACCAAATAGGTCTTCTCTAGAATACATGTCATAGTTGACGTCACCAATCATAAAACAAAAATAAAACTCAACCCATTATTACAACATATGTCGGTTGTCCGCGACTAAGCTTGCTTCCTCTGAAATATCTTCGCCGAAAAGATATAACCAAAACACAGAGACCTGCTCTATTCAGTATCACAGTTACAGTCCAGAAACCAGTCTTCACCAAATCAACTATAAAATATATGCAATATGCAACATAAAGCCAAGCGAACTTAGGAATAAGGTCAACACACATTTATCTTCATATATCCAACTTCGATCATTCTTATTCATCCGTCTAGTGTCCCTAAACTTTTGTCAGTCAAGTGATGAAGGGCGCTCCCCTTAATGCCACAAACACATAACAGAAACAGAGAAGCAACAACAATTTTGCAAGAACAGAAAATGGGCTTCTTATTATCTCCACAAATGTGGAATTACAAACTTTTAGAATTACAATATGCAAGGCCACATGGGCATTCCCCTTACAATATTCTGTAGGACAGAGCCTCGAATTATCACCCAGATCTACCCAGAACTGTTCCGAACTGCTAAGACAACACTACGGGCCTTCTTTATATAGGCAATTTCCACCGCCCGAGAAGGTTCCAGAAATTTAGCCCTTAGGGCCGACCAAACTTAGAATTATTTTATTTTTTCATTTTAATACATCAAAGTCGGCTCAAAATAACTTTTGAAACCCGAAAATTTTGAAGGGAAAATTATTTTCTGCTATTTCAGGTGGCCCAACTTCCGGAGACCATAAGTCATCATCAGTTGACCCGATTGACTATTATAACCCCATTTTAGAAACGCCACGAAGCGCTCTACAACAGCTCACTATGCAAGCATCATCGAGCCCAAGTGTCGACCTCATTCGGGGCCTCTAAAGCCTTCAAAACTGAGCTCAAAGTTTCTGTACCCTGTTTTCAATACCGAAAATTTTCAATATCTTCAAAACTAGACCTGATCTAGCCATGAGACTTCACTGGCAGGCTGATATGACTAAGATGAACCTCCACATGCAAAATTAGAACATTCCGAGATCGTATGACCAACTTACTAAAAATAGCAAGTTTCCATAAATAGCAGCTCTGCACAAGGTAGCCCTTATTGAAAAGAAAAGAAAAATATTTTTGGGTGATGCAAGATTGCCCTTACACCCAGGATGCTCCTGCATCATCAAGTAACCAGTTTGTCCTCTCCATAGAAATATGTGTTGGTCCATAAGTGACAAAAAATAAATATCAATAGTATGATCAGTACAAAAAATTGATATCATCCAACACTAACTATTAACAAGCTTGCATGGATCCATGATATGTTTACATTCAATTTACCCCAAAATCAGGGCCAAATTCGCTCAAAGGAAAATAAATCTAAACTGGAACTCCATAGTTTCTAACTAGAGTCTTCATTATAATCTTGTATTTCTCCTTTAAAGTATTTATCTTAACTCTTCTTTGCGTGGGCAACTGATGGACATCTATTAATTAAGCCAAAATGAACTACAGTCCACAAGTAATCTGATTAGAGACCAACTCCTTATGCCAATCTTCTTGACGTCGGGATGGCCAAGAAATTTAGACCTCAGTCTTTGCTCTAAAAAAATAGTGGAAAAAAATAAATAAATATATAAATGAATTCCTCTTGGGCCCCCAAAATTTTTGACTTTTCAAGGCTGAAAGGAAAAAATTCTGGGCCTTAATAAATGGCTAAGTGTCAAAAATTATTTGCTGCAAATTCTGACTAATCTCAAAATGGACAGTTAGTATGGGAGGATATCTAGATGAGCATCCCAAAGCCTCTATCTATTTCTTGTACCTCATCATAATCTACCTCTTGCACCTTACCGAGGCCATGCGCTTTCTTTTCTCTAAAGGTAGTCAAGTCGGAGAAGAATTTGATTTCTTCTTCATGCTCATACATCCTTTGTATATCCTCCTTGAATATTAAAATTTGATGGAGATCCTCCTTTGTGTAAACCCATACAAAAATTACCTTGAAATGCACTACAATTCTCTTTACCAGACACAAAACTTGTTTCTCATTATCCTAATATAACTCCAAATCTATACCTGTTATAAAATATTCTATCTGCTCCACCCACATCATGAATCCTTGATGTCTCTGACAGACTATTTTCAAGCACTTTTCATAGACCTTTATTTTATTTATTATTATTTTAGTCCATGTTCCACAATTATCTAATTTTACACCCTCGTATACTTTTACTAAAATTTGGAAATGTTTCTTCCGTATTATCTTCAAGTCCTTGAACACATTTTGTCATATGTCTGATTAGAAATCCAATCCTTTCTCATCTCCCACCACATCCTCAACCTTGGTGGCCTCCTTGATAATAGTCTTGAAAGGTTTTAAAATTGCTCTAATGATTCCATCTTCCAATCTCTCAAAATCTACCTTCTAGTATATACATGCTTGAACAAAAGAGTATTTTATACCTGCCGACAATTCTGGGGTCGCCTTCTTCTCCAAAATTTTTGTAATGATGGTTATGGGAAAATTGGGTTAATGAGACTCACTATTTTGAGAATGAATCTCTTTAGTGCTTTATTCTCTTGAGTCAATAATTTTATCTTTTCCTCATTCATGTCCATGAAACCTAATGCATGTTTCAGCCCTAAAGCTGCCAATATTGTGCTTCCTTCTCTTATAGGTTCCCCTAAATCAACCTCATCAAAGGTATAATCATCAGGAGTTATCTATGACTGACTGCCACTAGTTGTGGGTATTGCCACTTATGCCTTCCATCGACCCCTGTTGTCTTGAGTGACATAGGAAATGTTCATTGTAGGTATACTAGATTCTTCTTGGTGATAGACATGGCCTAAAATTGATATATATATATATATATATATATATATATATATA
>MU227431.1:1033948-1061641 GCA_018584345.1 Thuja plicata
AAGAACTATAGTCAAGTCCTTAAAGCTTCATGTGTTAGTGCATAGTATTAGCAAGTTGCTTCCTCAATGTATCTATTTTATTTCTTCTCCAATACATAGCATGGTTCTACATACCATTCAATACCATGAAGCATTATTTCTATATTTTTTAAGAATAATTTCTTAATGTAAATTATTGATAAATATTAATAGAGGATCTCCTTGTAATACATAAAATATTGTAGTCTTTTTCTCGTCATTGTACGAATCAATAGCCTGAACATAACTTGAGATCTTTATAATAGTTGCAATATCCAAAGAAATTTTTTTGATGCCTATTTTTGACAAAAAAATTGCCTTATAAATATTTTACTTTTATCTTCATGGAGTCTAAATCCTATTTGAATTCTTGAAGTCAGTAGATAATCCTAGAATAATTCCTCATCAATATGATATGATAAGAGAATGTGACACAATTGAATGGTGATGAATCAATGATCAAGTGAACCAAACTTGATGACAATATGATACTAGGACCCTATTTTACTGATTGCAATAATATTACTAGATAAAAGACCAAAAATGGTATCTAAGAATGTGATCTTATTTAGTGGAAACTATACCGAAGTTGTCTCTGTCATAGAAATGAGAAAATAGGAAATTCCCCAGAAAACAAAACAAGATTAACTAAAAATGAAACAAGATTCCGTGGAAACCAAATTATATCTCAAAAATGAAAGGATAGTCACAAAAAATGAGACTTCTCAAGAAAATAGGAAAAGGTGTTTGTTAGGAAATGAGCTTTTGAACAGGTAACATGAAGTTTTGTTATCGGAAATGAAGAAATAATAATACGAAACAAAATTACAAAACCAGAAATGAGATTAGAAAAATGAGGAACGAGATTATTCGAATTAAAAATAAATTTTTAAAACTCTATGTTTGCAGCCTATCAACAATGAGAAATTTTTAATGTTTCAGGTATGTTTGAGAGGTAAGTTCTTGAAGTGATAGTGACACATACACACGCAAAACAAAATACAAGCACTTGTCTTAGTCTTTATGGCTAACATTGAGTGTATGTTTTTTTTAATATTTCTATGGGTATTGACAAAAATGAAGACAAGATCAACCATGTTTAACAATAAGGAGTCGGCTAAGTACAAAGTCTTTTCCCGCAAGTTGGTATCACGCAAGAGCTATGTGCAATACTATCAAAGGAGACTACACAATGAGACCTCAAATGGTGTATTATATGTTTTAAAACACTGAAGGACTAGATATGGTGTGTTTCTTTAGGAGAGATGCTTCCCTCTCCTTGAAAAAATATTATGACACTTTCAAAGGCGAACAAGGTGATAATACTAAAGGATAATAGTTTGTCATTAGTATACAAGGAAACAGTTTTTGGACTGTCGGTTACATGATCTCTGAGTGACAGCGTTCAATTAAACACAATGGTCACCACAACAGTTAAGTGCAGAGGTCACCGAGCTCAGACTATCACTAACAGACAATCTATAGAGTAAACTGAGAGTACATTTTATAGGGTAAACTAATAGATAGCTCAAAGACATCACCGAGCATAGATTATAGAGTAGATCAAGAACCAGCCCACTGAGATACTATTTGGGTTTAGGATTACCACCCCAACTCAAGCATTGGGGCTTTGATAGTATCCTATCCTAACAATAGAAATCTTCTCTAGTTGTGGGTGGACTATGATTGAGAAGGAGTCTCCAGATTCTAGGCCGGTTCCTATTTGATATAGGATATCACCTTCTGATTGGTAACTTAACAGGGAAAGGGAAAAATGAAGCTTTTGAAAACAAGACTGTAATTAAAAGTGGAGTGATAAACCAAAATTACGGTCAAACTTTGTTTTGGACAATAATGCAGAAAACCATAACTTATATGCTTAAAGCTTGATACTTCAGATTTTTGATGAACATATAGGCTAACAAATCATACTACTAGGGTTGAACCATGAATGACTTGACTAATAAGAAAAAATACAGATTTCTTACAAGGATTTGAATGGTTGATTACCTATGGAAGGAATATAAAACTCACTTCTTTTGGATATCAATTTAATAAACCACTTGTAATAAAAGACGAAACAAGATGTGAAAACCAAACTCAAAAGACATATACAAAAAATAGATTGTCTTCTTTATTACCCTCCAAAAATCTGATAAATTAGGTTACAAGAATGGTCTCCAAAACATCTAGGAACAAGAAGTTCACTATATGCCCTCTCTCCAAAAAATTGCAACCCAATGGATACAAAATGCATCAAAAAGGCTATAGGAGCCAGATAGTTCACTAAAAGGTCTCCTCTCTAAAATTTTGAACCCCTAAACATGAAGCAAAGGATCCACTATATAGTCCACATGGCTGAATTTTCTGAAAAACATTTCCCTCCAAAAGTCCTCTACAATAGCAAAAAACCATTAAACCATAAGGCCTAACAAGTACCCCCAAATCAAAGCCTTAAGTTTATCCTCCTAAAGTTGGAGAATGCAAGATACATCTCTTAATATGCTCCCCACACCCTATTACATGACATATAAAAAATGACTAACCCCGAATGCATAAACCCTAACCCAACAACATAGTATAGAAACCTAACTCTACTAATCAACTCGACACTATGGCATGAGAAAACCCTAACTTTACATCAACCCAACCACAATACAACCAAGTTGATGTAACTCAAGCTCAATGTTCGATAACAACTCATAGTTGATATACTAAAAATATGGAATGCTATCTTTGTGGCATGAAGGTACTGTCGTGGCACTGTGAAAGGAATGCCGAGGCACTGTGAACTGACATGGCATTAACTCTGTTTATCAGTGGACTTCAAAGATGGGTAAAACACATTGCATAGTATTTGTTGATTTCATTTCATACTTAGGGTTTTCTCCTCTGTGGCGCCGCCATGCTTGTTTGAACTGGAGTTGCAAAGCCATAATCGATGGTCCTGAATCTGCTTCTCGAGTATGTGAAGAAGCTTGGGATTCTCAGGCTCTATGGGAAATCGTGGGTTTGAACTTGCTCTGCCATAACATATGGTGCATTTTGTGCATTTCTCTGGGGTCTGAGGCTTGTTTGGTTGAACTTGGAGTTTGAGATCTTGGGCTCTGTCAACTATGAGTTATGACCCATGGCCTCCAATGTGTGAAACACCTGCAGGGGTAATTTGTAGAGCTAGGGCTCTATAGTTTTAGAAGCTATAATAGATGGCACTGCCTTTTCTTTAAACTAAGACTTGAAGTTGGTAGTTATTTTCACAACCACTGTCATCTTGGAATAGATATAAGCTGTGGTTGAGAGGTGTAGAGGGATCCATGAGAATCAGACTAGAAACTAGGCATCTCAGCCACTGCTTCAGACTCATTCCCAACTGATGGTGAACTTACACTTACAGAGGTCCCGATTTTCTCTGTTTAAATACACAGAGTCTGGGCTCCATCTCTTTTGCTGTTAACCCGCATCACTTGGCTTCTAATGTGCATCTCAAAACTCAGCCTTCTTGTCTTTTCTTCTTCAGATAAGTTACATCTTTTTTCAACCTTGCTTACTTTTCATCTTTAAATGGCACAAGAACATTATATAGTGTTACAATAACTCTATCTTTTTTTGGCAATCTTTTAAAAGATACACACCCTTGGCAGTAACTTAGGGTTTTTAAATATTGATGCTCTATTTGTTAAAGTTCATGTTGTTTATTTTGAAACTCCAGTATGTGTTTTCATCACTTCATCTTTAACCCTAAGCATACTCGGAGTTACCTTTTGTTGCTTGTCTTGCTGTCGTGCTCTTTATAGTTTCTTTCTGCATTGCATCAATGTTAACAAAAAAAAAAATTGCTATTCTGGTGAATCCGCGAGTGATCTTTGAACATGTGCTAGTTTGGTATGAACTCGGGTTTTTCTTGTGTGGATTTCTTTCTCACATGTATCTGCACTTAATGTTCTTCAAACACGATGATGTTTTCATGATCACAAAACATGTTCATCTCTCTGTCGAGACCGAATTCTGCCTTTATTCCTCTGTTTAAAGCTATACATATAAAGTTCTCCTCTAGCATGTTTGTAAACCACATTTAGCTTCACTGGTGAAACCTTGAGCATACCTTACCAAAAATGAGAACATGACATGTTCAGAACACCGTGAAAGTGTTGTTCCTTTTAGTGTAAAAACACACTGTTCTTTTTATCAGCATATAAGATACAACCCATGGGGTTTGAGCATGGGTTCATGACTCCCATGGGCAATACTCACAATAGGAACCCTAAAAATGTGTATACTCCATTAGCATGACTATATGCCCTGCATTGTATGCATGATGAACATTATACCAGAATAAGATGTATCTATCTAAATACCCTGCATAAAGACATTTCTTGGAATTTTTTTCATTAAGGGCATGAATACAATATTCTTTTGAAATCATGAACTATTACAGTATTATTTTAATTCTTCAGTTGATGAACATACATTGTTTTGCTCATAATGTAGTTGTTTTCTATGAATGTTTACTTCATAAAAGCATACAAACATACTGTTGCTTCAATTCTTGCTCATTAATTTTCACTTGCAGCTCATATGCATTTTGTCATTTCTGTTACATATCTCCATCTCTTTGCAAATCTAACTGTTCTATAAGCATAAACAACAATATTTCATAACATAGAAATGATAACAATCCCAAACATGTATCTTCTAACATTGAATTTTTCAAAATGAACTATTATGCCTTTTCTACATTTGTATACTTACTGTAACAGCATTACTTCCATTTCTCATTTGCATAGTGAACCTCTCATCCTTCCATTTCTTCATATTTGAGTTCATTAAGAACCCTTACACACTCATGTGTCTCCTATAGCATCATGGATCCTTTTCTGTATCTTCTCCTTTATGAATGTGAACTGTAACTTCCTGAGATGTGAACAACCTTTTTTACATATAATGACTTATATGAAGTTTGAGCACGGGCTTGTGACTGTCATTGCATTTCCTCTTTCTATATGTATTCAGTTATATGATCACCTATTGCACACATATCACTAATCAATCTATTAGGTCAATATAAAAAATGAATCAATTAATGTTTATGGGTGAGTGTCATCTAGGATGGCATTCATTCATGAATGTTGGTTGGTTCATTTGTGTTTGTTGAACTAACAGATTGATCTAATTCTAAAAAATGTTTCTTAGATAGAAATACTAAGTCCATTTCATTTAGATATCTGGTTATGAAGACAAGAATAACATACATCAAAGTGACCATAAATAGAAAAAGGTTTCATATTTAGAATAAGTCCCTTTAATACTATGTTTCAGATATTGTGCATGTACATTTTCTTGTTACATTGGTTTCATCAGATTGATATGCAGCATTAGAAGAATTGATTGTATGTTGTTTGTGTCCTATATATTACTTAGATCCAACTGGATCTGACACCCCTTTTCTCTCTCATGATGCAGGTGAAAACCCTAAAGACCTAAATGAAGATGAAGACCTGGACTTGGAGACCTGACAGACAACCTGCAAACATTCAACCAACCATAATGCAATACATTGGACCCCTACTCCATACTTCTATCATGCTTTCTATTCTGAAAATGTACTCTTTTTATTGACATGAAAAGGGAAATATGAAAAGACACTTGTATACTACACTTAGTTTGAATGCACAATGTAACTGATCAGCTATAAGTTTTGAAATTTTGGCATGTGATCAATACTTAGTGTACAATGATGATACTTGATAATGAATGTAACAATAAAATGTTAATCAATAATATCCGAAGGATAGTATTTATTAGACTCCTAAAAATGCATTTTTTTCCTATTTGTAGGTGTTTTGTTGTATGCTATTATTTTGTATGTTGTTATTTAGGGTAACAATTTTAGCAACTTTAGCTGGATGTGTGCCTGCTATACATGACCTTTAGACCTTCTCTTAGGGCAAAAGAGTTACAAAACTAGAATCATGGATGCAACCTTTATTGAAATGAAAATGCATGTAACCTAGACTCATGCAACCTAAAGACCTAGTGCTTGGAAAACACTTATTGAAATGAAAACTAGAGTAAACGTAACCATCAAAGCAAAGATTGAGGTGAATTTGATTAACTGGAATTTGCAGAACTTTCCCATCAGTTGTTGACAGCTGATAAAAATTATTTTCCTTACAAGTTGTAATAACAAAAGGGCCTAACCAAAAATGGTCAAATTTATCATGCTGACCTGGTCTGCTCTTTAATACATCCCACTTGAGTACTAGATCCCCTCACTTGAAATTCCAGGATGTAGCTCTCTTATCAAAATACCTCTTAGTTTGTTTTTTCCTTAACTCCATAATATCGAATGCCTTTTTCCTTTCTTATTCTAGTTGTAGCAATTCAACATATCTTAGTTTAAGAGGATCTTCCCCTTCAAACAGTAACATTTGATCAACAAGCTGTAAAGCTAGAAATTCTATAGAAATAGGCAATCTTGCCTCTTTAACATAAACCAGGACA
Organism: Thuja plicata; assembly: GCA_018584345.1. Classification (NCBI taxonomy): domain Eukaryota; kingdom Viridiplantae; phylum Streptophyta; class Pinopsida; order Cupressales; family Cupressaceae; genus Thuja; species Thuja plicata. The sequence continues at coordinate 1,040,468 of MU227431.1, forward strand.
TAAGGTGAGTTCCCAATAACCTGTTTAGGTTTTATTCTATCCAGCCATAAGGATGCCTTCAATTTGGAGTGCCAATCCCTCTTGTTTCCTTGAAGAGTATTTTTGATGATCCTAATCAGGTTCTTATTGGTAGACTCTGCAAGACCATTACCATGTGGGTAATAATTAGAAGAAGTATTCAAATAAATGTCATTCTTGACAGCCCACTCTATTATAGCTTACCCAACAAAAGCTAGAGCATTATCTAACACTATTGACTGAGGGACTCCAAACCTTGTTACAATATCATCATAGAATTTTAAAACAACAACTCCAATAGATTTCTTCAGCGCAATAGCCTTAGTCCATCTGGTGAAATAGTCTGTGGTAGTTAAGATCCACTTATGTCATGCACTAGAATTTGGATTTATTGGACCTATAAAGTCTACTCCCCATTTATTGAATGTCTGATCTACAATGATTGGTTTTAATGACAATGCTGCCAACCTTTATTTTCCTGCAAACATAGCGCACTTTTGGCACCTTCTTGCCCATGAATGCGCATCTTTGAATAAATCTGGCCAATAATAGCTAGCTCTTAATAATTTCCATGCTATAGTTTTAGGGATGAAATGTGCTCCACAAGACCCATTATGGAATTCAGATAGAATCTTGCTTTGATCAACATAGTCTGTGCACTTGAGAAGAATACCAAAAAAATCTTTCCTATAAAGAATATTATCAATTAGAACATAATAAATAGAATATAACTTGAAGTATCTCCTTTTGGCTCTATCCAGATTTATTAGACATTGAACAGTTTGCAGAAATCTGATCATATCTGATAACCAGGATACTGAATCATTGATTAGTACATAATTACCTTGGGGCAAAAAGGCCTCTTCAGTGGCTTCAACTTTATCTTCTCCTTCTGTCATTTGAGCACATAAGCCTTTTCCTCTAACCAGATTGGTCACATGGATTTGCACATCATACTCCATGACCCTTGTTACCCACTGTGCCCTCTTTTCATTGATATTTTTATTTAGAAAAAACTCTTTAATGCTAGGATGTGAAACCATTAGGTGTACCCTATTCCTAGCAATCAAATGCTTAAACTTTTTTAAGGCTTTTATAGCAGCTAGCACATGTTTCTCTACAAATATGTATCTTTTCTCATAATCATCCATACCTTTGCTAAAAAATGCAACTGGTTGCTCCTGCTTTTCTTCATTCTTTTGAACCAACATTGCTGAAATAGTATCAGAACCACCATAAGCATATAGAATAAAGTCTTTGGTAAAATCAGCATTAACAAGAGTAGGGGCTGAAGACAAATCCTATTTTATCAATTCAAAATTTTTCTTTCCCTTATCTGTCTAGCTGAAAGGGACATCCTTCTTAAGAATAAAAATTAGTTCTTTCAACAGGTTTGCAATATCAGGGATAAACCTTCTAACAAAATTAATTATCCCAATACAACTCTGCAATACTTTCTTGTGTTTAGGCAATGAAAGTTCTAGAATTGCAAGAATTATCTCAGGGTCAATAGTTGTACCTTCCCTAGACACCTGATATCCTAGAAGTTTACCTTTATGAACTGCAAAAATAGATTTCTTTGGGTTAAGAGAAATTCCAAATTCTCTACATCTCTGAAATATCTGTCTCAAATGATCTATGTGCTGGTTTGCAATTTTGTTGTACATTGTAACATCATCTAGGTATACCAGAACAAACATATACATTAAATTCTTGAAAGCCATGTCCATTGCTTTCTGAAATGTGGCCCCTGCATTTGACAACCCAAATGGAATTCTCTTGTAAGCCATTGTACCCCATTTATTTATAAAGGCTATTTTAAACTAATCAAATTCTTTAACTAAAATCTGGTTATAACCATAATAACCATCAAGAAGGGAGAATTTATCAGAACTGGAGACGTATTGTAGGATCTGTTCCATAGAAGGAAGAGAGTGCCTATCTTTTAGAGATGCCTGATTGAGGTCTCTAAAATCTACAAAAAGTCTTATCTCTCCATTCTTCTTGCTCACAGGAACAAGATTTGAGACCCAAGAGGTATGCTTGATAGGGAATATGATACCACCATTCAAAAGCTTATTCAGTTCTTTCAGCGCTAAAGGTTCTAGTTTGGGGTTGATAGGTCTTTGCCTTTGTCTAATGGGCTTGGCATTTGGCTCTAATTGTATGGTATGCTGAGTAAATTGAGGATCAAATCCTTTTAAGTGAACATAATCCCATGCAAACACATCATTATATTCCATAAAAAAATCAATAAGCATGTTCTTTTCTTCAGGGTAATTAATGTTACCAACCTTTAAGTACTTGTCCCTGAATATTTCCACTTCTTCATAGTGATCTTCCTTGATCAGAAAGCTGGTTTTGTTATTTCTGAATTGATCATCAGAGTTTAAAGCTGACTCTAAGCTAACTAATCCCCTTGGAAGCTTATTATTCTTCAGCTGAATAATTTGATTTTCCATTTGTTGATTGAATTTATCATTTTTAGAAGCTGAAAAGCCTTATGTTTCAGTCATAAAGCTTAAAATATGTTCATCAATGTTAAACACCTGCCAATTAATATCATTGTGCGGGATAGATGACCTTACAATAATTTTTAATATATGAATGATCTGAGATATGTTCTTTGTTTTCATTAATTGAAACATGAGCACCAATACTAGCCAAACTATCAACATGCATATTTTTCTTCTAGGTATAGAAATGAGGTTAAATGCGTCAAAATTATCCAAAATATCAGAAACTTTGGATTTATACAGCTTCAAAAGATCATTTTTAACAACATTGATACCTCTTACCTACTTTATTATAAACTCACTATCCCCAAATACCCTTAAGCACTTGATTCCTCTTTTGCTTTCCCATTCTAATCCCTGGATCAAACTCTCATATTCAGCTATATTATTAGAGCATGGAAAAGATAGTTTATATGCAGCATAAAATTAGGATCAAACAATTCATCATCTTGATCATCTCTGGTAGCCTATTCATCCAACACAATATTAGGATATTCCTCAGTTTATGTGTTATGAGCTGAACTATCACTGATTTCATCTGGATACATGATCACACAACTTGCAATTATGGGACTAGGATTATAAGGCTCTATCTGATCTTTGACCCATAACTCTGACTTTATGGTCACCTTAGCACCATATCTATTTCTGAAATATAGGTGAGACCAATCTGATGAGAAGTATCTATCTATTTTGCCTGTGAAGTCTCTTGATAAACATAGGGCAAAGTAAGGTGGTAGATCTACGAAAAAAATATCTTGGGAAATGGAGAATTTTGGACATGAGTGTAAGGTCAAATTTGTATTTTTAACAACACCTATGGTCTTAACTGAAGAACCATCCAGCTGGACAACTCCTTTCTCAAGAGGTTCATACTTTAAATTCAACAAATCAGCTATCTTCTTTGTTATGACTATTTGCAGATTTTTTACCCTCCTTTTCTGTCATCTTTTGCATATTTTTTGGTCCTTTACCAACCATCACAGTTGGTTGCTTCAAATATGCACTCTTCTTACTCACTTGCATTGTTGGTTGTTACACTCTAACAAACTTCTTTTCTTCTTTAACCACCTCATCATGAACTTTCAAGGGCTTTGAATTGGCCATAACCACTCTAGGAGGGTGTTGAATGGATTGATGTGAACTTGCTGTCCCTTTTGACAACTCTCCCTTCAATAAATAAACTTGTCCTGGAATAGCTAATGAGTCCCACATAGAAATAGAAATCTTTACCTTATTCATATTATCAACAATATTATAGGGAATAGAAAATTGTACCTTCTGAGGTGACTTAATAATATTCTGGTCTGCCTACCTGTAATGTTGTGTTTCTTTGTTTGCAAGAGTAGGAGGCCCCTTCAGGATAGAAACTAAAGGAATGAGTGGTGATTGAGTTGTGGCTGCAAACCTGGCAGCTGATTGCTCTGATTCTAGAGCTCTCTTCTTGGCTCTTGTGTTTGCTGATACAAGTGAATCACCACTTACTCCACAAAACTCTTCCTCTTGCCAATTAAGAAATGCAATGTCCAGAGTAGTCAGATTAGGGTGTTGTTGACTCTCATCAGTGGATGTAGTAGGTCATGAATCAATTGCATTTTGAACCATTAGAGCTTGATTAAGCACTCCATTAGTTCACTTAGACTGATTGTGGGATTCACTACAAGGGTAGCACCATTCATAATCAAAAGCAAGATTATTTTGGTTAGGAACAATATCCCTAACAACATTGAGGTGTGCAGGATTGTAAGTTCTATAGGGCCTTTGATTTCAATTTTGCCTATTTGGAGTGTTATTTCCTTGGTATTGCTTCTTGCCACCTTAGTAAACGGGTTGAGTGGGTTGCTCGGATGAAGAACTAGAAAATTGGTTTGGGGTATGGGCTATTAGATTGCTTTGCTGCATTTTCAGGTTTACTAACTCATTTCCAAAAGTATGGAGTAAACTCTCAATCTTTTGTTGGCTGTCTTTAATACTTTACAACTCATTAGATGGGGTAGCAGGCATTATCTCTTCACTCTTATAAGATGGAAATGGGGCCAAAGGTGGGACAACTAATGGCATATTGGATTGGATTTTAGGAAAGTAGGGCATTGGTGTCCTAGGAGGTATCTTCCCTACCTGAATGAGGCTATTCTCTGCCCTAATTACAATCTCAAAATAATTAGGTAAAGAATTTCACCCCGTGGATTGGATCATCACTGAAATATCACTATTCAGGCTTTTAAGAAAACACAAAAATACATATTCAGCAGAAGGTCTTATTGTGTCCGGGATCATATTCCAAGTCTTCTAAAATCTGAGATTGAAATCATTCATCTCTTCTTGTGGAGCCCTTTTTATAGTAGTCGATTGTTCTACAAAAGAAAGATTGTCAAATTTATCTTCAAAAAACTTAGATAATCCCTCACCTAGTGCATCCCAAGTAGCAATGGATCCAACCCAGAGAGTCTAGAACCATCCCAATGCTTTTCCCTTCAATGATGCAGATAGTAGCTTCAAATCCACATTCTCCTCCACGATGTGATGGACACTGCAAAGAGAAGCAATATCTTTGATGTGCTCAATGGTTTTTGTTTTTCCTTCTCCCGTGAAAGATGACAATCCCTTCAATGCTGCCAATCGTATGTTGTTGTGATTTTCAATCCTTAAAGGACTACCTTGATCAAATGGAACAAAACACAATCTTCTAGGCATTTCTAGTGCTGCTGCAGAAAAATATGCAACTTCAAGTAGTTCCTCTTCTGATGATGGCTCAAGAACAACTTGAAATTGAAGTGTTGGAGGACTTTCTAAAGATTCCTGATCAAAATCTGGTAAATCAGCGTAGTAAGTGGGAGGAGCTAAACTTCTCTTAGATCTTATTTTCCTTGGCCTTCCTAGCTTCCTACCCCTTGCTATAGGCTAGAAGGAGAGCTCTTTTAGACCTCTAGGCTCTCTCTGTAAAGTTCTTCCTCTCCTGGTTCATGACAACTATAAATACTAAAAGTCTTATCCACTCCTTGTTTGGATTCGGTTCATGCCAAAACTATTTAGCTTTAGAATTACCACCTCAACTCAGGCATTGGGGCTTTGATAGTATCCTATCCTTACAATGGAAACCTTCTCTAGCTGTGGGTGGAATATGATTGAGAAGGAGTCTCCAGATTCTAAGCCGGTTCCTATTTTATATGGGATATCACCTTCTGATTGGTAACTTAATGAGGAAAGGGAAAAGGAAGATTTTGAAAAAAAGACTGGAATTAAAAGTGGAGTGATACACCAAAATTGGGGTCAAACTTGGATTTGGACAATAACGCAGAAAACCCTAACTGATATGCTTAAAGCTTGATACTTTAGATCTCCGATCAACATATAGGCTAACAAATATTACTACTAGGGTTGAACCATGATTGACTTGACTAAACAAAAAATATACAAATTTTTTACAAGGCTTTGAACGGTTAATTACCTATGGAAGGAATATAAAACTCACTTCTTTTGGATATCAATTTAATAAAACACTTGTAAGAAAAGATGACACAGGATGTGAAAACCAAACTCAAAAGATATATAGATAAAATAGATTGTCTGCTTTATTACCCTCCAAAAATTTGATAAAATAGGTTACAAGAATGGTCTCCAAAACATCTAGGAACAAGAAGTTCACTATATGCCCTGTCTCCAAAAAAATGCAACCCAATGGATACAAAATGCATCAAAAAGGCTATAGAAACCAGATAGTTCAATAAAAGCTCTGCTCTCTAAAATTTTGAACACCTAAACATGAAGCAAAGGATCCACTATGTATCCCACATGGCTCAATTTTCTTAAAAAAAATTCCCTCCAAAAGTCCTCTATAATAGAAAAAAATCATTAAACCATAAGGCCTAACAAGTACCCCTAAATCAAGCCTTAATTTTAGCCTCCTAAAGTTGGCGAATGAAAGATACATCTCTTGATACACTCCCCGAATCCTATTACATGACATATCAAAAATGACTAACCCCAAATGCATAAACCCTAACATGATAGCATAGTATAGAAACCTAACTCCACTAATAAACCTGACACTATGGCATGAGAAAACCATAACTTTGTATCAACCCAACCACAATACAGCCAAGTTGATGTAACTCAAGCTCAATGTTTGATAACAGCTCATAGCTGATATACTAAAAATATGGAATGTTGTCTTTGTGTCATGAAGGTACTGTCATGGCACTGTGAAAGGAATGTCGAAGCACTGTGAATTGACATGGAATTAACTCTGTTTGTCAGTGGACTTCAAATATGGGTAAAACACATTGCATATTGTTTGTGAATTTCATTTTGCACTTAGGGTTTTCTCCTTTGTGGTTCCGCCATGCTTGTTTGAACTGGAGTTAGGAAGTCATAATCTATGGCACTGAATCTACTTATGGAATATGTGAAGAAGCTCAGGCTTCTCAAGCTCTTTGGGAAACCGTGGGTTGGAACTTTCTCTGTCATAATATATGGTTCATTTTGTGCATTTCTCTTGAGTCTGAGGCTTTTTTGGTTGAACTTGGAGTTCATGAGCTCGGGCTCTGTCGACTATGAGTTATGACCCATGGCCCCCAATGTGTGAAACACCTATAGGGGTAACTTGCAAAGCTCAGGCTCTATCATTTTAGAAGCCATAACAGATGGTGCTGCCCTTTCTTCAAACTGGGACTTGAAGTTTGTATTTTTTTTCACAACCACTGTCAGCTTAGAATGGATCTAAGCTATAGTTGAGAGGTGTAGAGGGATCCATGAGAATCGGGCTAGAAACCAGGCATCTCAACCACTGCTTCAGACTCATTCCCACCTGATGGTGAACTTACACTTGTAGAGGTTGCAGTTTTCTCTGTTGAAACACACAGAGCTCGGGCTCCATCTATTTTTCTATTAACCCGTGACACTTGGCTTCTAATATGCATCTCAAAACTCAACCTTCTTGTCTTTTCTTCTTCAGATAAGTTACATATTTTTTCAACCTTGCTTACTTTGCATCTTTAAATGGCACAAGAGCATCATATAGTGTTACAATAAACCTATCCTTTTTTGCAATCTTTTAAAAGATACACACCCTTGGCAGTAACTTAGGGTTTTTAAATATTGATGCTTTTTTTGTTGAAGTTGTTGTTGTTTATTTTGAAACTCTAGTATATGTTTTCATCACTTCTTATGTAACCCTAAGCATACTCAGAGTTAGCTTTTGTTGCTTGTCTTACTGTCATGCTCTTTATAGTTTCTTTCTGCATTGCATCAATGTTAACAAAAAAAATTTCTATTATGGTGAATCCGTGAGATATCTTTGAACATGTGCTAGTTTGGTATGAACTTGGATTTTTCTTGCATGGCTGTATTTTTCACATGTATCTGCACTTAATGTTCTTCAAACACGACGATGTTGTCATGATCACAAAACATGTTCATCTCTCTATCGAGACTGAATTATGCCTTTATTGCTCTGTCTGAAGATATACGTATAAAGTTCTCCTCCATCATGTTTGTAAACAACATTTAGCTTCACTGGTGAAACTGTGAGCATACCTTACCAAAAATGAGAACATGACATGTTCAGAATACCATGAAAGTGTTGTTCCTTTTAGTGTAAAAACACACTCTTCTTTTTATCAGCATATAAGATACCACCCATGGGGTTCAAACACGGGCTCGTGACTCCCATGGGAAATACTCACAATAGGAACCCTAAAAAAATGTATACTCCATTAGCATGATTGTATTCCATGCATTGTATGCATGATGAACATTATACTAGAATAAGATGTATCTATCTAAATACCCTGCATAAAGACATTTCTTGAAATTTTTGGCATTAAGGGCATTAATACAATATTCTTTTGAAATCATGAACTATTATAGTATTATTTGAGTTCTTCATTTGATGAACATACACTATTTTTCTCATAATGTAGTTGTTTTCTATGAATGTTTACTTCATAAAAGCATACAAACATACTGTTGCTTCAATTCTTGCTCATTAATTTTCACTTGCATCTCATATGCATTTTATCAATTATGTTACATATCTCTATCTCTTTGCAAATCTTACTATTCTATAAGCATAAACAACAATATTTCATAACATAGAAATGATAACAATACCAGGTATGTATCTTCTGACATTGACTTTTTCAAAATGAAATATTATGCCTTTTTTGTATTTGTGTACTCATTGTAACAACATTACTTCCATTTCTCATTTGCATAGTGAACCTCTCACCCTTCCATTTTTGCATATTTGAGTTCATTAAGAACCCTTCCTCCCTCATGTGTCTCTTGCAGCATCATGGATCCTTTTCTGTATCTTCTCCTTCTTTATGAATGTGAACTATAACTTCCTGAGATGTGAACAACCTTTCTTACATATAATGACTTATGTGAAGTTTGAGCATAGTCTCGTGACTCTCATTGCATTTTCTCTTGCTATCTGCATTTAGTTATATGATCACCTATTGCACACATATCACTAACCAATCTGTTAGGTCAGAAGATATAAATGAATCAATTAATGTTTATGGGTGAGTGCCATCCAAGATGGCATTCATTTATGAATGTTGGTTGGTTCATTTGTGTTTGTTGAACTAACAAATTGATCTAGTTCTGAAAAAGGTTTCTCAGATAGAAATACTAAGTCCCTTTCATTCAGATATCTCGTTATAAAGAGAAGAATAACATACATCAAAGTGACAATAAGTAGAAATTTGTTTCATGTTTAGAACAAGTCCCTTTAATACTATGTTTCAGATATTGTGGATGCACATTTTCTTGTTACATTGGTTTCATCGGATTGATATGCAGCATTAGAAGAATTGATTGTATGTTTTTTGTGTCCCATGTATTGCTTAGATCCAACTGGATCTGACACCCCTTTTCTCTCTCATGAGACAGGTGAAAACCCTAAAGACCTAAATGAAGATGAAGACCTGGACTTGGAGACCTAATAGACAACCGACAAACATTCAACCAACCCCAAGGAAATGCATGGGACACCTACTCCATACTTATATTATGCTCCCTATTCTGCAAATGTACTCTTTTTCTTGACATGAAAAGTGAAATATAAAAAGACACTTGTATACTACACTCAGTTTGAATGCACAATGTAATCGATCAGTTATAAGCTTTTAAATTCTTGCATGTGATCAATACTTAGTGTACAATGGTGATACTTGATCATGAATGTAACAATTAACTGTTAATCAATAATATCTAAAGGATAGTATTAATTAGAATCCTAAAAATGCAATTTTTTCCTATTTGTAGTTGTTTTGTTGTATGTTGTTATTTAGGGTAACATATACATTTTTATTTCTGAGAAAAATGGATATGAGACACACGTCAAAGAAAGCACTTCATTTTTATAAATAGATTTATGCTTAGCTGTAAAACCATTTATTGAGGAACAAGTAAAGCATATATAGAATTGTTTTAATTAGTTTAACTAATAGTAAACATGCAAACTAGAAGATCCAGAGAGAATTTTCTCAATTAGAAATCCTTTGAAGGGATCAGATATGTGGAACTTTATTATCAAAAGTCGAGCGGTCATCCTTCCAAATCTTTCTTGGAAAATAAACTTGGGTACCAAAGCTTTGTTTTGGCATGAATCATGGAATGGATACCCCCAGCTTCACACCATCCCAAGTATCAAAAGATCTAAACAAATTCTAGAGCGACATTGGGGAAATAAGGTCGCAGACTACATATTTTTTCAAAATGGAAAAGCAAAGTGGAAAGATTTTTCACACAGTCAGATTCCACAATCGGAGAAACCAGAGCTGCAAGATATCATGAACTCTCATTTCATATCTATAAATGGTGAATGTGATAGACTACTATGGACGAATAGTAGGACAGGTAAATATACAGTCAAAGAAGGTTACCACTCCCTTGTTCAAGCACCTCCATTACCTAACTCCACACTAAAGTTTGCATGGCACAGTGCAATTCTGCCAAAAATTGGAGTTTTCCTTTGGCTGGCTATCCAAGATAGGATACTAACAAGTGTAGGACTCAAAAGATTGGGGATTATGGACACATTCCCATGCGTGTTATGTAGAAAAGAAATGGAAGACACAAATCACCTCCTTTTGAATTGCGATTTCTCACAAGAAATCTTGAAATGGGCTCTAAATAAACTAGGATGGAGTGGTCCCCTACATATCTCACTACAATTGATGCTTCAACAATGGCCTATGATAAATCAAGATTCTTTTTTCTGAAGCATTTGGAGAGTCATCCCGGCTGCCATAGTCTGGTGTATTTTGTGGGAAAGAAACAAGAGGATATTCAAAAAACAAGTCTCTCCCATAAAAGAGGTCTGTAGTATGGTGGAGAAATTTACTTTAGAAATGGTGAATGCACATGTGGCAAGGGTAAAAAAGATCTCATCAACTTACATGTCATATGACAATGTAATCTTGTCACGATGGCCACAGATTTACATCCCATTTATAGGGGTCTTAATTGGGAATATGCCAAAAGCAACAATGCGCAAAGACATAAAATGGGCACCTCCAGATTCAAAACAAATCAAATTAAATTTTGATAGAGCCAATAAAGGTAATCCAAGGAAAAGTGGTGCAGGCTTCGTCCTAAGAAAGCATGATAAATTGATAATTCTAGTTGCATACTATACTCTGCCAAATGGCACAAACAATATGGCCAAAGCTAGGGCACTCCTATGCGGGATTAGATCAACATATCAATTGGGAATTAAGGACCTTTATATTGAAGGTGATTCTCTCCTAATCATATCATATTTGTCCAAAAAAATAGAGGTAAGCTAGGAAATCAAATATACCTTACAAGAAGTGATTGCCATTCTCTCAGAACTGGCGTCATACACGGTTTCCCATTGCTATAGAGAAGGGAACAAAACAACTGACTGGATAGAAAATTTGGGGTCTCACGACACCTTGATGGATTGGGAAAGAGAATGCACACAAGTCCATACATCAGAGATACCAGAATATCTCCATGAAGAATGTGCTATATAATGCGAGTAAGTAGTGGACGTGACAGCTGAAGGTAATCAAAGGGTCTCAAAGTATATACACATGTCAAATCATGATAGATTAAGCTTTTTTGGGTCTTTGTAAGTAGACAGAGGTCACTCAAAGAAATACACAAAGTGACGACACATTTGTCCATGACAGGTAGTAATTAATCAAAAGTGTGATCTTAATTTGATGTGATATAATAGTAAATAGTGGAGATACAAAATATCACATTCAAACCAAGAAGGATGAATATCAGCTGAAATATGCCCACAATAATGGTAATTATCAATATAGAGAAAGGTCCCTAGATCTTCAAAATCCATAACACATGTAGTTCCTATCACGAGGAAAGACACATTTTTCAAAACATGACGTAACCCTCAGAACTAGGTCTATTTATTACACACAGGAGGCTCACTTTGGATGAATCGAGACAAATATAGGCTGCCAAGTTGGAAATTTCTTTGATAAACATATGGACTATAGAGAGCTTAATATGAGAATAGCTCTAAGAGGCTAGCATTGGGAGCACCCAATATCAGGCCCTTATCTCAGATGTCAGATGAACATCGCATTCTGACAGCTTCCAGTACAGGTTCTGGATGCCATAAAAGGAATTATAGGTGATGGTATCACATTTCCTAACGCCCCTCGACATATCCTCCATACACAGCTGGTGTCAGTTTTTCTCTCAAACTAGTATGATATGGTACCAGATTTTGATGTTTTCTTTAAAATGACAAAGAAAGTTATTAAGGAGGATTTTGTCTCGGTAGAAGAACTCCAAGAAATAGTGAATGGATATCAGCTACGGCCATCTACAGTGTGGGTAGGAGGCCTCTTCCACCCGGTAGAGCTCGACAATAAAAAAGGATGTATTAAAGCTCGCTCTGCAGGGCAGAGATAGTGGGTACTTGCGAAAAGAAATAATAAAGTTCATGGACATCCTACCAAATGAAATGGTGGTGAATGCCTTCTTGCTGTTTGACAGATTTCTCATGATGCTCACATACGTGGATGGTGACTCGGGTGGCATCTCTCTAGCCGCATCAACATCTCAGACACCATCGGTAACATCTGGGTGGAGAAAGGATAAAACAAAGCGCACAAGGTAGATGGGTTTTTAATATGGTCTGGGGATTTTTCCTTTTTGTACTCAAAGGAGTAGACATCCTCAATTTTGGTAATGCGGCCAAAAGTACTCACATATGCAAGTTTTATACTACATAGTCAGGAGAAGATAAATACTTAGCATATTTGGTTGATAGGGATAAAGTGGAGTTAATTAGCAGCTTATGTAGTCGTGAATGTCTGCATTGTATATGGGTTAAACTTCAAGCTGAATTCTATAATAATCCCTAAATGTCTACAAAATTAAGTATGTAAATTTGTAGTGGCAAGGAAGGAGGGTTTTCTTTCCTATTTCTTTCCCCCCTGAGCCTTTGAAATAGGTTTTTAATATAATATCAATGTCCTAGCCATTTTTGCCAAAAAAAAAAAAAGGTGAAGTTGTAAACCTTTGATTATAGATTTTTTATTGTAAAGTGTGAAACCTAATTAGGTCAATACATTGTATAAATAGATGTATTAATCAATCAGAACATGATGATTGTAGTAGAAAAAGACATCTCTGGATCAGACAGAGAGTTTCATGTAGAAGGACACAAAAGGAATAATTTAGTTATGAAGAACTAAGATTCAAGGCTACCGAGCATAACAAAGGTATTATCCATCACTATATGTGATACATATATCTTGTGAACTAAATGGATCTGTATTCAGCAATTCAAGATTGCATACCATCAGGTCAATCAGTATTTTGACTATGCTCTAACAATTGTAGAAAATAGAAGAAATTGTTTAATAAGGTGGACTTAATAGTCTTATTTTAAATCTCTTAATCAAGTGCACACTTAACAGTGTAGTTAAAATATCTTAACTAAGTAGACCTAACTAGTCTAAAATGTTACTCTTAGTAGGTTAAGGTCACTAGAATTGATCACACTTGTAGCCTTAACTGACACCTTCCATTCCGCAGATAGCGAAGCTTTATGGGTTTCATCTCCACCGCATTTTTTACCTTCTAACATGGGTTTTCAGCATTACCAATTGTTGTGTCATGTGTAACTACTTTTCATGAATGTTTATATGCAATTACATTTATGTTTTGATATTACATGCATAAGGTAGAAAATAAATATGGTCGGTAATGCAAGGAAAGATTACTCACAATTAATTGATAAAATGTTTTGAGGGTACTGATTCACCCCTCCCCTCTCAGTACACACAATTCCATTATTCCAACAATTGGTATCAGAGATACATCTCTTATTTGGAAAAGTTTAAATCACTTGAGATAAATGATCATACAATGGAAAGGTATAGGCTTGATAAGAATATTGAAATTCAAAAGTTTCAGATACAAATCTTCTATGAGCAATACAAAGAAGCAAGAATCAATATTAGAGAGCTATTAGATAAAATATAAGTAATGGCATATCACTACAATGAAAATGACTATCATGAAGAAGAGATACCTGATCTGTTTGAGTCATCATGATCTACATCTAGCAATACATTAGAGACATCTAAAGGAAGCATTACAAGTCTTAATGAAATCAATCAACATCTGACAGAACAAGTAAGTCTACTCCAAATTAGTCAAGAGAAACATAGGGTAAGGATGATTGATGTTATGAATAATTCTAGACAAGATGGACAAGAAAGAACATTATCTATTGATGATAGGAGGAAGATCACTGAGAAGTTGCAAGAGAGAGAAATTGAAATACAGAGACTTACTGAACATCATCATGAGATCACCAATCAAAAATTTCTTATGAGTCATGAGGCCAATTGAGTGAACATATAACTCAATGGGAAATTGGAAGCTATTGGTGAACTAAGAGGAGAAAATGAGAAACTAAAGCATGAAGTAATGATTTGACAACAACATAATGATATGATCAAGAAAGATGAAGAGAGTACAAAAAGAATGGATGATTTTCTTAATGGACAAAGAAGACTCAACAACAATACCGATCTAGGGTATATCGAGCATGGGGAATCATCAAAACCGAGCTGATAAAAAATATGTCTACACAAATCCAAGAGCAAAGAACCAGTCATGAAATCACTATGGAAAATCAAGCCACACTTGAAATGTTTGCAGTAACAAAGCTAAAGTTATTCCTAAATCTACTTCTACATGCATAGGAAAATGTTATAACTGTAACAAGCACAGACACAAAGAACATGAATAGAGATCTGAGGTGAAAAAACCAAAGAAGGATTCCTACATAGAAAAATATTGTTCCACGTGAAAAATGCATGGCTACACATCTCATGAATGCAGGAAAAAGAAAAAACAAGTATGGAAACAAAAGAACAAGAAACTACTTATAAACTGAGAAGAATCGGTAACTCATATGTTTGGGATTACAAAAAAGGGTAAATTGCACTTCATGTGGTAGATATGGAAACATAGGTGCAAACTACACGAGGAAATGGATAAGAAGGTCTAAAAGCTATACTAACTCTGGAATGACATGCTTACACCGTCATAAGGTTGGTAACCTAAGTAAGGACTACAGAGACAGAGTGACGGAGTCAAGCACTTTTGGTAATGTGAACACTATTAAAGATATTAGGAGAATGATAAATAAAATGTGGAGGAAAGCTTCAAGAAAAGATGATGCTGGACCAAGCACCACAGTTGGTGCCACCTCATCCAATGGATCTGGTGATATCACCACCCCCACCTAAGAAATATAAGTAAATACATAACTACACTATACAAAGCTATATTTTACATCAGTTCCAATATTGATTGATAATATGCACAATTATTATGAATGAAGATGCACTATGGTATTACTTGTATTGATTTTGTGAATCCAATATCGTCGGTCAATACATACTGAGCATCGTCGGTATACCTATAAAAACCAAGTTGTCAATATAAACTGAGCATCATCGGTAAACATGAAAAAGACAATCAGGTCTTTGCTACATACCAAGCACCGTCAGTGAACATGTGAAAGTACAACTAAGTTGTCACTTACCCTGAGCATCATTGTTATTGAGTGGTAGCTAAATCATTTAATGTGACACTTAGGTTATTTGCTATAAATAGGGCAACAAAGAGCTCATTCATTCATGAAGTGAAAAGTGAATACAACAGAGTGAAGAAGACCGACTGAAAGTGATGAGGTTGTAGATTGATTCACAATAGATTCAAAGGCAACTCCAAGAGATTCCTATTACCTAGAGTGAAGATTACGTAAGTACCAAGACTTATCGAGCACACATTTCATTTATGGAGAAAGCCCTAATTACATGAAAAATGGAAACCACATCATGGGTCACAAAGATTAACAACACAAAGGAAGAGAAGCTCAACCTGATCAAGAACACAACCTATGAAGAGCCTAAGTATAAATTGTTCCTTGAGGTTGCTTCACAACCCGATGATAAAGGAGAATTCTCAAGCATCCCTCCTATGGTTATTCTACTCGAAGATATCCGCGCATACATCCACTGCAAAATTGCAGAGATCAGAGATCTTGAGGTTAAGGAGGCTAACAAGAAGCTTTGCATAGATAGAAACCTTAAAGATGAACACAAACATATTGAGGTGAAAGGGTTAACAAAATCCCTAATGTTCCCAAAAGAGTTCAAGACCAAGTGGATTCAGATAGTACTCAACCGAGTACATGACAGAAAAATGTTTTTGGATGAACCAAAACCAATCACTAAGGATGTGATTCACGTAGTAATAGGTTATCTAGTAATTGACAAGGCTAAAACCCTAAAAAGTCCTTCTCGCCCTGAGATTCAAAATTTAACAGGTGTAGTATGGGATGGCAGAGGTTTAAAATTTAATTCCATCACCGACCCAGAGATGAAGTTCGGTGCATGTGTACTTGGGTACAAAATATACCAAGCCAACAGATTGAACAATATAGCTTATGGAGTAGTTGACACTGCTTATAAGATTGTGTAGAAGGGACTACAACTAGACTTATCTGTGCTGCTACTGAAGATCCTAGAGGAGAATATGAGAACAATTAGGTCAGCCAGATCTAATTCATGTAAGTTTGTTTCACTCCTCATGTGCATATTTTTATACTTTCAAAATTTCTTCCCATCTATCGTTAATGTTAATTGGGACACATCCTGACCAATAGCTACACATATTAGTGAATTCGTAAAGTCACTAGGGGATAATTTCACATCTGTGATGGATGAATACTTCACTACCTTCAAGGACAAAATGCATAAGAGAATGAGGATTCCTTCACAATTGGTGGAACAATACAAGGATGACATATGTTTTATAGTGGACACATTCACCACTTTAATCAAACCAATTGTACCAAGAATAACATGGTTGCCACCATTGGATTATGAGATAAACATAGATCAAGCCACAAATGCTGTTGAACCCTTGCTAAATGAAGAAGTGGACAAATAATTGAGTAGATTATGAACATTTGAAGAAGCCAATTCTAGAATCAAAACTAGCCTAGTAGTGAAGAAAATCGACATGAAGAAAACAAAGATGGTGAAAACACTTGAGAAGAAATTGTCGATAAATGATGAGGAATTAGAATAAGATTTCACCGAGGGAAAATCACCCATTAGTGAAGATAAAAAAATGAGTGACTCCGATTCAATTGATTTTGATGCACCACCAAAAAAGAAACCAAGAACTACTGCTGCAGAGAACTAGGAGTCAGACTACAAAATATGTAGATTCACCACCAGTTAACAAAGGTACCTTAAGGACTTATCAGAAGATAAAGCCTAAAACCGGGAAATCAGCACCTAGGAAAAGAATGAGATATATTAGAGGAAAAGAGGATAAGGAAGATACTGAAAAGGATGAGAAAGAATAAGGAATCCAAGCTAAAAAGCTCAAAGTTCCTCATACTGTTGATGAAGTTTCAGAGCCAATAGTCAACACCGGGAGCATATCACACCGAAAGATTAGACAATGGATAACCTTATCTCCTGGAGAACATACTAAGATAGAAGAAACCATAATTAAGGAAATGGTTGCATACAAGTATGTAACAATACAATTTAACAAGTAAATGCCACAAGAGCTTTATGATAGAATATCAGCAAGGTGGACTTATGCACTACATACGGAGACATAGATAAGGAAAATATCCCTAGTCAAACTCATGCCACCCGAGTGAACGGTTGAAGAGATTGATGAAATAATGAAAGAGAATTCAAAGAAATTTTTAGCTAAAATGAGAGCTTACAAAATACTAGAGGGCCGATTACAAGAGCTTTACAAAGAAATAAATGAGACTTGGAATGAAATATTCAATGCCCCCAAGAAGGTACTGGCTCTTACATTGTATGAATAGATTTAGTAATCAATCAGAAAATGATGATTGTAGCCACAACAGACATCTATGGATCAGACAAAAGAGTTTCATGCAGAAGGACACACAAGGAAGAATTCAGTTATGAAGAACTAAGATTCAAGGCTACCAAGCTGAACATAGGTATTATCCATCACTATAGGTGATACAAATATCTTGTGAACTAAATGGATCTATATTCAATAATTCGAGATCACATACCATCGGGTCAACAATTTTTTTTTACTAGTCTCTAACAATTGTAGCAAATAGAAGAAATCCTTTAAGAAGGTGGACCTAAAAGTCTTATTATAAATCTCTGAAGCGAGTGCACACTTAATAGAGTTGTTAAAATCTCTTAACCGAGTAGACCTAACCAGTCTAAAATGTTACTCCTAATAGGGTAAGATCATAAGAAGTGATCACACTTGTGGCCTTAGTTGGCACCTTCCATTCTGCAGATAGTGAAGCTTTGTGGGTTTCATCCCCACTGCACTTTTTACCTTCTAACGGGGGTTTTCTACATTACCAATTCTTGTGTCATGTGTAACTACTTTTCATGAATTTTTCTATGAATGTTTACATGCAATTACATTTATGTTTTTATATTACATGCATAAGGTCGAAAAGCAATATGGTCAGTAATGCAAGGAAAGATTACTAAGGGTTAATTGAAGAAATTTTTTAGGGTACTGATTCACCCCTCCCCTTTCATTACACACCATTCCATTATTCTAACACTAGGTAAGTTCATTCTCTAAAGGGTCTAGTAAGTGCATCCATTCAAATATATCTTATTAATCATACAAGGCCTCATGGTAGCATAAATTTTATTTAGGTCCTATAGACCCTAGAGGAGACCAGACATAAGATATCTCTTCCCTTAGAGAATATAATCTTAAGAATATATTTGATGATAGTGGGTGAGAAGAGGTTCTCTTTGCCTTGTTCCCACTTGAGCTGTTCCCATAAGATTTCTCCCTCAAGGACAGGCTCTCTAAAGGGTCAACATGAAATGAAAATGGACGACAACTAGGGGTCAAGATTTATGATTGTCGTCAAGAGACAAGAGCATACTCTCCTACCATAGTTGCTTCTCCCAAGCATGCCAAGCCCATGTTAATTTACAAAATATTCTTTTCCAATGAAGAATTGAATAGGTCAAGGTTTTTTATTATCTTAAAGAGACAAGAACATACTCCCCTACTACTCAATAAATCAATAATAATTTATCCTTCTAATTAAACTAGGTGCCTATGAAAACATACTAATAGAAAACATGATTTTTTCTCGAGGATGACTAGGGAACCTACATCACGTATTCCATTAGTATTTTTTAATTTTGATTTGATCTCTTACAATCGACCTACAAAAAATTGTTAAATTCTTCAATTTGCACGCTAAATTAATATCTAAACACAAAAAGGTTGATGGATTAGAGGTTAGATTCCAAATTTAGAATGAAAAATTTAAGGTTCTACCAATTTACCCCCAAAATAAAGAAATATTCACTAAAGATGAAGTATTTGACCAGAAATGAAGTAAAGATTACCGAAGACGACACTGTCTACCGGAAACAAAGTAAATTTTACTAGAAACAAAAAAAAAATCACCAAAAATGAATGAAGATTCACTCGAAACGCAGGAACTCCAAAAATTGAAAAAATAATTTTAAAGGAAAGATTGTACTACAATATGTTCTTCCCAGAAATGAAGATATAGAACCATAAATGAAATAATGAAAACTAGAAATGAACTTCTATGACCAGAAACAAAGGAAGATTCACCAAAAAAGAAGGATAAATTTTGGAAATGAAGCACTTCTACAACTTGGAAGCATAATTTTATCAAAAATGATGAAAATCAAGGCCTTGAGCCCCACACTGGGTGCCAAAATTCTGTGTCTATATATTGTACCAGAAAATAACTGCAACACCTTCAATAAAGCATTTTATCAATTTTTAGTGTTATGAAATTAATCAAAGAAAATAATTGAAATTGAATTATTTCCTTCTAGTCATGAAGACACACATGAAATGAACCATTTAAATAAAATGAATCTAAATTGATGCACCTTTGATCTAAAATGGATGCAATTGAGCTACGATGTAAGATAATTGATCACATTAGATTGATTATGCTAAGAATTGAGATGAATTTAGATCTAAAATGATGAACTACTAAAATGACCTCAAGATACAATTGCTATAAATGATCTACTTGAAATGAAATTATTATTATCTAGTTGCAAATGAGAATGGGATCCATAATGCCTTGATTGAGATTGGTTTTATAGACTCTCTCTTGGAAGGAAAATTTTGAATATAAATTGTGTGGTTGAGATTAAATTTGAGATGTGTGCTTCGTATTAAAACTTGAGCCATCCATGTCCCTCGATTTGATTGTTGGATGTGTTGAATTTTGAGCCATGTGGAGAGAATATTAAGGATTTAATTAAATCCAAGTAATTACTATCTTTAGCCATGGTTATTTTCAATTTTGATTAAATTAAATTTCTCAGGACATTAATTTATTCTTTCTCTTTGATTCTCAACCATTGATGTTCAATTATTTAATGATTGATTTTTGATTGAATTATGTAAGAAAATTGATTAAATTCACTTACAAAATTAGGATTAAGGTCTGATTTCATATCTTGATTAGGACCTAGAGTAATTCATTTGAGATTTTTGTCTTTGATATCTTGATTAGGACCTAGAACACAATTACCATTTTTTGGTTGCATAGGCATTTTCACTCACGTAGTTGTAAATAGTTGTCAATAGTTATTTCTTACGTACATTATTATTTGTGCGAGGTGGTCAAGTTCTAACTAATCCCTACCTATGCTTGCATCTTATCAAGACAAATGGTGTCCTCCTATAATTTTATATCTCATGCTCTTGCCTTTATATGGATAGCACATTGTAGATTTATTTCATCTCAATACATTCATCCATTGTGGAAATATTATTTTTCACCATTGCGAAGGTTTGTAAGTCTTTGAAGGTCTTGGGAATTTGATCACACCTAAAAAGAATGCTAGAAAATTGATTATGCTAGGATGAAAATAAAGTAAAAAAATATTCCTTATATAGGGTACTTAAGGTATTTTAACTTTTAGACAAAATTCCAATGGCCATAAACAAAAGCAAGATCAGGTTTCAAAAGTGCAAGGCCGACACTATCAATACATAAAATTTTGAGTACTTTTAGGCCATCACCCATAAAGACTATAGTGCTCAAATA
>MU227431.1:1073287-1104284 GCA_018584345.1 Thuja plicata
TATATATATATATATATATATATATATCTGTGTGTGTGTGTACATATGTATGTATATGTGTGTATATATGTATATGTATATATATGTATATGTGTATATGTATATATGTATATATATATGTATATATATGTATATGTGTATATATTTATGTATATATATATATATGTGTATATGTATCTATGTATATATGTATATGTATATGTATATATATATATATATCTATGTGTGTGTGTATATATATATATATATGTATGTATGTATATGTATATGGATATGTATGTATGTATATGTATCTCTCATTATTTATTTTGTCGTTGATATTCACTATGTGGTACTCCCCGTTGATGATCATTTCATGAGGAAATACCTTGATGGATCGTGGGTTGCAAGCTGAGGCATCATGCATTGTTAATGAGCCCACTGTTTAATATTGGCATTATTTACATCTATACATTTGGAATTCTTGATGCCATTCTTTTGTTCTTTTGTTCTTCATGGATCATTCTTTTTTACACCCAACTACATCTGTTAAAATTTCATCAAAACTTTTCATTATCTTGTGATATTGCTGTCTAGATTCATGTGTATAATATTTTGAGTCAAACTCATTGACCCATGTTTCATCCATGAATTTGACATGCACAAATTGCTTATCATGTCACAAAAATCATTGATGTGTCGACAATGACTTGTAAGAGTGTAGGTGACACATGGTTCAACTCCAATTCATACAATTGAGAGTACCCAGGAAAGTGAGTAGACTCTTAATATCAATATTTTGGCCATGAATATAACAAGGACGAAGCATGATGAGGAATGGAGATAGAAAAGAATAAATTAGCCACGCATGTAGTGAACATGGAAAAGGGTATAGTAGAGCCTACTCATCTTACCTGGGTAGTCCCAATTGTTTCAAGCGGAGAAGATGTAATGAGAAGAATTGTTGAAACATCAACAATTTTTCGTGAGATTAGTTTGTTAACTGCAGCTGACACAAGGCAATTTGTGAATGTGAAACTATACACTTGAATCTTTATAGCAATATCACAATTTGGCATGATCCCAATTGTAGATGCCTTTACATGGATTTCAATGTGTGGTAAGGACTAAAAGTCCCAATCAAAACTATGCATATATGGTTTCCATCAAGTGCAGTTAGGACGTTGCATTTATATGTTCAGATTCATTATATCATCAAATACAAAGCATTCTCATTTTGTACTATGATTGGAAATAGTCATTTTGCAATTTTATTTGAGATGTTTTCTACATGATTAGTTTGTTGCTTTTTATTGCAATTATAATTAGTATGAATAAACAAAATAATCAACTAAACAAAATGATATGTTGGAATGACAATGCAATATTTATCAATATAGCGTCGATGGCTTCGGCCAATGTGCCTATGTGTTAATGTGGTGTTGGCCCTTGTGTGTTGAAGATGTCACACACAACAAGTAATCATGGGCATCAATTTTGGGGTTTCCCAAATAGGAAAAAGGTTTGTATATGGAATTATATTGTATGTTTAAAAGTAATGTGACAAGTAATCATTTTAGGAAGAACTGATGTAGATTTGGTATTGCAGGGAAATAGTAGATGTCAATACTTTTGGTGGGTCGATGAAACCATATTTACATCTACCCCATCTATGTATATACCTGGTGTAGGAAATGAGTGCAACTTGTGCAAGGCTCGAGAGGCAGCTAGTGCCGCCGAGATTGCTTCAATGGAGAAAGCAGAAATCATGTTTCTGCGATGCCTTCTTTGTGTAGTTTGTGTAGTACTTTGTTGGGACCATACGCATAAATGTGATTAATAGAGGGATATTGTAGATAGTGAAACTTTTTTAGAATTTCATGTAGATATGTTGGGCATATTTTGATAAACTCATGAAATTTTTGTTGTTTATGACTTCCTTATGATTTTCTATATAAAATTAAACAAAATAAAAAATTAACCTTATTAAATTTTTTTTGAAAAAAGTTATAACATTTTTAACTTAGATAGCTAGTTAATGACTTATATAATATTGGTTAATAATGTAAGTGTGGCCACTGAGATTTTTTAGGAATATCTAAATGTTAGTGTGGCCCTTTTCTCACGGTCATAGAATTATTAAATATGTATCTCCTCTCATGCAATTATAAATCTTGTAGGTTTGGGATCATGGATATTACGACCTTACTATCTTATAAGAATTGGTTCTCCATCATAGTTACGAACTGTTGGGTTTAAAAGTTCTACCATCCTTTAAAAGAATGGTTTCAAAGTTAATCCTGAACTACGATGTCTCTGTGAGTTACGTAGGCAAGGCCATCTATGATGAGCCCTTGAGGCATTAGGTTTGGCCCTTAGGTCTTGTAATTTTTAGTTCTTTCTTGATCTTGCCACCCCTTACCAATATTTTACATAGTTTGCATCTCTTTACAAAACTAGTTTTCAATTCCTTATGAAATATAGTTGTAGGTACTTATCTCTTCTATAATGATGAAGGAGTCAAATGTAATGATCAATGAGGTTTCTGCTATTAGATCATACATTAATAGACTTACTATTTTGAATTTGAGCTCAGGAATCATGCAATGTTATTGATTTCATTGTATGCTTGCTTCTGTTGTGCACCATATATTGTTTGATACACTTATTATTTCATTGAGACCGTGAGCTTGGCATTTGTAATGTATTTGGTGTTATTGGATAAATGTATTTTGCCCACTTATTCATTATGTTGGCATACTTATTCATTATTTTCATTATTGTTACTGACTAGTTGTTGAGTTTGTGATCTCTTTCTCCCTTGGGAATGCTTTTCAAGTAGAAACAATAGGATATATACCATCTATCTTTCTTGAAGACTCTTTATCAAAAGGGGCTCAATGTCCTTTATCTTCAATCGAATAAGGAGTGCAGAAGGTTGGTTTGCATCCATTGGGTATAGAAATTGTGTGGTATACCCAAACGATGCAAAGCATCTTCTGCACCCTCGATTTCAGTGAAGAGAGAAATGCCATTAATACCCTTTGGATAAATAAGCTTCATAACATAAATATGACATCCTACCATTACTACTAGATAAGCATTTCTAAGGGATCATAGATGCTCTATCCTACCAAAGACACATGTGCCTTCCTTATCATAGCCTTAATACAAGCTCAATCTCATGAGGTTGTAGTGGACCCAATTGATCTAGATTGAACAATAAGAACTTCCACTTTCTACATTGAAAAAGTACCATATCTCTCTCTTCAAGGGTGGGTTATTCATTACTACCATATCATGTTGTATTCAGTTGTATGTAGCTCTAATTTTTTATTGTCTACTCTGCAATATTTAGTTTATGTATCATGTGACTCATGTGACTTATGTAAATCTTTAGAGAGAAATGTCATTGATACCCTTTGGATAAAGAGGATTGATACCAATTCTACCATCCTTTAAAAGACTGGTTTTAAAGTTAAACCTGAACTATGATGTCTTTGTGAGTTACGTAGGCAAGGCCATCTATGATGAGCCCTCAAGGCATTAGGTTTGGCCCTTAGG
This sequence comes from Thuja plicata, assembly GCA_018584345.1. Classification (NCBI taxonomy): domain Eukaryota; kingdom Viridiplantae; phylum Streptophyta; class Pinopsida; order Cupressales; family Cupressaceae; genus Thuja; species Thuja plicata. The sequence continues at coordinate 1,076,831 of MU227431.1, forward strand.
TCTTGTAATTTTGAGTTATTTGATGATCTTGCCACCCCTTACCAATATTTTACATATTTTGCATCTGTTTACGAAACTAGTTTTCAATGCCTTATGAGATATAGTTGTAGGTAGTTATCTCTTCTATAATGATGGAGGAGTCAAAGGTAATGATCAATGAGTTTTCTTCTATTAGATCATGCATTAATATACTTTTTGTTTTGAGTTTGAGCTCAGGCATCATGCAATTTTATTGTTGTCAGTGTATGCTTGCTGATGTTGTGCACCATATATTGTTTTATACACTATTTATTTCATTGAGACCGTGAGATTGGAATTTGTAATGTATTTGGTGTTATTATATCAATGTAGTTTTCCCACTTATTCATTATGTTGGCATACTTATTCATTATTTTAATTATTGTTACTGACTAGTTGTTGAGTTTGTGATATCTTTCTGCCTTGGGAATGCTTTTCAAGTAGAAATAGTAGGATATATACTCATCTTCTTTAAGGATTTCAAGTGGGGTGGGGTTTCCTCCAAGCATTTGGATTATAAAATAAAATTCAAAAGATAGGCCATGGTTAGACATACATTTCTATCTATATTTATGCAATAAACATTCAAACATTCAAACATCAAAGTAAGCTCCAATGTAAGAAAACTACTCTAAATACCGAGTACATAAAGAACTTGCAATTCACATGCATTCAGTGGAAAGGGGAGATAAGATCATTAATCTAAAATAGAACATAGGATCAATGGACATAAGAACACATACTGAAAAAAAGATGTTTGTGAACTCCAAAGAACAAAACAACACATAAAAAAGAGTCATAAGGTGTTCCTCCTTCATAAACTTCAAAGGGTTCCAAAATCACTGGTAGATACATCCATGGCTCCAAGGGAGCATTCTAAAATATTAAGAACAACTGAGCATTAAGCTCCTGATACCATTGTAAATGAAATGATGTCTTATATTACTTGCTGGACTGCAAAATCATTAATTTTTCCAACCCTTGTTATGAGGTCGGACTTCTTATTTATACATAAAGTTTGACCTAAAACTAACCTAATATAACTATACACTCAACAAATAAAATACACTATCCTGTAGCCAGTACTACCTGCACCACTTACATTCACCTCAAAAAGCGTAGTGGTCTAAAAAGGTAGAGGAAGAAGACAAGAAGAGAAAGCTAGAATAATCACCATAGAGGAGAGTGTCGAGGTATTTATAGAATAAATTTGATCATCCTGGTATTTGAGGCTACATGCCTCATAAATGTAGATTACAGCTCACTATCTTTGATGCACATTAGGAAGTTAATGTAGGAGTAGCGCCTCGGGAGAATCATCTGTCTGAGCCATCCCTCTGTCTAATATGCCTTATCATGATCACCTACCTGCTAACCCCCTTATGACCTACTCGACAGTGATCGGTCGGCTCTGGGGAACCTGAAGGTGGATCACTGTGAATGAATACAAAACTTTGGACCCAAAATTCTGGGGCCCGAGAGCTTTCACTCAAAGAATAATGAATTTATAAAATTGTACCCCGCTAGTGAAAATATCTGGAGTCTAGAGAACTCTAATGTTCATTGTTTTGTTTATAGGCCTCCAAAACCTGGCCAATTCTGTCTTCATCAATGTCCTTGATGTTATACCACCGGTCACTGACAACCTTGAATTGTTCCTCAATGTCTCTAGCCCCATTTATGAATTCTGTAGCTATCTTTATTGAGTCATGAACCCAGAGCATCATCTTGGATAGTCTTGATATCTTCCCTACATCAAAATCTCTGGCAGACTGGTACCGGGATTCCATCAGCTCATCAAACTTGCTCAGCATAAAATCTTTTGTAGCGCAAGTCTCGATAGTGAAGGGATCAACTTGCGAAACCCTTGATACAAATACTTTATATAAATCCAAAGAATTACGGACTTCAAATATTATTCTCTTTAGGGCCACTGCCAGTTGCTTGCTTACCTCAGTTTTGAGGCCAAGTTTGGAGTGTTGGGCGCGGATTAACCCAAAGGGCTCTTCTTCCAAAATTCACATCTCTATAATAGGCTCCTCTCCAAATTTTATCATCTCTTCTAATTCAAACCTCCACTCCTCATATTTTTCTATGTCTTTCTCCCACAAGAAAATGATGTAGTTCACCTAGCCTATGAGGTTGTTGACTTGATAAAGTTCTATGAGTGTCGCTTCCAGGAATTTCCTTATGACTTTAATTTGCTCAAAAATCCATCCATCTAAAGCATGTCTTCATGGCCCTTAGAGTAACAATGTCACCCTATGGGAGTGATGTTTTATAGGTGGAGGCTTTTGAATGAATCTCGGCCAGTGGCTGTGTCAGTTCTATTAGAAGCCCAAGGAGATTTTCATTCTTCTCTCTTTCCTCCTTTAGATTCTGCACCTGCTTATCATATCGGGCCTCAACTGCCTAGGTAGCCTCTTTCAGCAGCTCCAATTTTCTCTTCTTATCTCTCCTCCCTAGGTGAATCTCTGTAACTGTATAATCCTCGGCCCTTACAGCTACCACATTTGAATCTCGGGGAGGTTTCATAACTATTGCGACTGTACTTCCTCCCAGACTAGTTCAAAGGGTATGGACAGTCTGAGCCTTCTTGGGGTTCTTAGCCTCTTAATTTTGGGCCATCATTTCGGCCAAGGAGAGGGGAACACTTGCTACCACTAGAGCCTTTATTTTTCTTGATTCCACTAGCCATTGTGGTGGCTGGGGTGAATTTGATGCTAAGGTTTGAGTGTTGGGGTCTTCTCGGCACCGGTAACATCTACATCATCAGGATTTTCCCCATCCTTTCCAGCATCTATGGTCTTAGTATCCACATTTCCAAGGTTATCCCCCTCATCTTGTTGTTGTTGTTGTTATTTTTTGGCACCATCCACCGGGACATCCTTCTCCATGGGCACATCTTCTGGAGAGGCTGGAGGTGTCTAGCCATGATTTGACTATTGGGACATAGAGACCACTTCAGTGAATGTCACACTTCAGGGCACTTAGTCACCTAGAGTGACTAGAGGAACTTGGAGCATGATGACTTGGGATACGGTTTCTCCTAAAGGTCCAGGTCCCCATCCATTATCGGATGCTCATCTTGTGTTGGCCTTAACTCTATTTCAGTCCCTTGGACCGATGTTTCTTCCATGTCCTATGGATCTTCTTGTATTTCTTCTTTTTCTATCTCTTTTTCCTTCTCTTGGACCTCTTTTTCTGGGGCCACTTCTTCTTGTGCATCTATCTCCTCCACCACCTTTACCATATCAACCATTAAGTTTACCAGATCTTCCTTCTGGAAGAGATCATCGAAGTCATCATGTGGAGGGGAAACTATAGGAGGATCCTCTGATTTAGGAGAGGAGGGGATGAGTTCCACCTAGGGAATGTAAGGCATCCCAGGACCTTCATCTATGCTCGGGGGATGGTCCACCCTTTGCTTTTTCCTTCTTAACTATAACAGGTCCTCGACATCCAGAATGTCTACAGACTTCGCCACGGCCTCTGTTTGCCAGCTCATAAGTGTTGCTAGCGAAGGGGATCCTGCCGGGAGGGCAAATCCCACCGGAGTAACTGGAAGACTGTCGAAAAGATGGCAGCTTAGTTTTTGACTTAGTTGGTGGGATGCCTCCATCTAAATATGAACTTGATCCAAAATGGGGAGTGAATCAAGGGGTGGAGCTTGAGCTGGGGTGCTCTCTTTTTCTTTCCCCTACTCTTTACTTGGCCCTGCAGCTGCGAAAGCCAAAGTAGACCCCTACAAAATTGGACCCCTGCGGGTGCTCCTCTTGCACACTTGTGCAAAGTAATCATGACTATTTTGTATGATTTCCTAGCTAACATCCTTAATTTTTAAACTCCTCAGGGTGTCCCAATACACTAGAGGGAGATCCATCTTATCGATCCCTTGATCTTTGTACACTGGGTCCTCCAAAGGCCCACTATCTCAAAAATGTTTCAGAAAGGTCCAAAGGCCGAGGCTCTTCATCATCCCTTTGGACATCCTTGAGTGCTACTAAGCCTAAAGGTTGAAATAATCCTAACAATCCATACATAAATCCTCAATTTGAAGCTTATGCAGTGTGGATGCCTGGGAAAGCACTACACTTACCTTGCCGACTATATTAAAATTGTTTCTTTATCGGTGGAACTCGGCCAGTCCCAGACTCTTCAACTCATTATCAACTTCCTTGGCCGCTGCAATACTACAAGAATAGTTCCCGCAAGTGAATGGGAATGGGAGGGAGGTAACCATCTTTAAGGAAAAGAATGCATGAAGTTCCAGCATTTGCCTGCAGAACTCCAAAAGAATAATTCTATCCCCACAATACTTGGGGAGTAGGTAGGGTTTTTTGGAAAACCCAGCCACCTGAATGTAAGAATGCTACTGAAACTGAATGAAATAATTATTGTATCTACTTACCAAGGTCATTTCTTCCTTCCACAGCTGGTACCCAGAATCTAGAGTAAGTGTCAAAATGTTGTTGTAAATGAACATGTCATTTACCTGGCAAAAATTGTGAAGCTAGCTTCCCATTGATTCTGGGGATAATGTTGCCATGGGACCTTCTAGCCAGGCCCGTTCCCAAGAAATCCCTCTATCTTTAAACCTCAGAGAGTGGGTATTTATTGTTCTATTTCCAATAATACATATGAAGTCATGTGGAACCTCAAATTCTGGCCGACATTCTTTAGTTGGAAATCCACATGATTGGCGATAATCATCGCCCAGTCGAAGGTTTGACTGTGAGTGGTGATGTAGTATAAGAAATAATACATCCATGCCAAAAATTCCCAAGCATGGGGTTCTCCAAAGAGCCTGGACAAAAAGATGATCCCCGCCTGTATGCATTCCTTGAAATCTCCGCGGGGGATCTCCAGCTTCAATTTCTTGTAGTCCCTCCTTGGGGACTTTAGCCAGTGAGCATTGAGATGTTGCTGGACAACATGGGGGATCTTCTCAAACTCCTTCAGTGACACAGACCAGGAGATAAGAGTAGCGTTTCTAAACTGGGGAATCACTAGTCCTAAAGCAAAGGTGGCAGCATCAAGATTAAGAATGGCCACTGGATAGTTGAATGGTATGTAATCAGCAAGCAGGACAACCTAGGTGGGTGCATTGTAGTTCTTTTCTAGTTGGAGGATAAGATCCGGTGATTGCATAGAGCAGGGGAAACAAGCAGCAATGATAATGTGAGAGGCGGCCACATTCTTTGTCAAGTCATCCCTGGCAGGTCATTGTTGGTACATTGTCCAGACAAGGCCCTATAGGTTTTCCCATAGTCTGGACTCTGTATCGGTGATATCTTGAAGTTTGGAATGCACTTTGGATCCCACAAGGACACCATCCCTCGGGTATTTGGATGTTAATGGGAGTTTTTCTAGCATTTTCTTGGCCTTTATCTTTGTAGTCGCCCAAGTAGTGGTAGTTGGAAGTTCCAGACTTCCAAGAGGATTTGTTACTTTAGACATGATTTGTTGGATAATCTACAACCTGGAAGACTCAAAAACTGTTAATATATGTGATAAAGGATGAAATTTTTTTATGGACTCTACAGAGTTCACCACGATTTTTCTTATGTTTTCAAAAGATATTAGCATGCATCAAATCCTAGAAATATAATAATTAATAACTTACATGGAATTTGATTGACACCAGGAGGCTCCAGGGATATTGGTTTATGCAAAAAAAATGGGATGAAGGCCCAAGGACTTCTCAGCACCCAGAGTCCAGAGACACTAGCCGTTATTGAAGTGATCGGACAATGAACCATACTACGCTGACATGGGTTGTCACATAGTCACATAATAAAAGGTGTAATGGAATTTAATGGTGACAGATGTGTTGACACGAATGAGTTAAATGCCAAATGGGATGGTTTTGAATGTTCATGCATGGGGAACTTAATCCCGCCATCAATGATGAAGTGACAGAGGAGAGAGAAAACCACCATGGCTCAAACAAGCAAGGTGTCGAGTTTGAACCAGGAAGACACCAAGCAGGTGAGCTCAAAACTTGGGTTATACAATGTGGAGAGTGTCACGAGCTCGCCAAAGGAAGGGTCATCACAACAATGTACAGACAAAATTCATAGGAGAATCCAAAGAATGACAAAATTTACAAGAAACAACCCTATCCTATAGAGTATTTACAATTTACAGAGAATTTATGATAATGTATAGAGAAATTACAAGAATTTATAGAATCTACAAGAGTGTACACTATGTACAGGAAGAAAAACATTATAAGGAAGGTGGGAAACCTACCTGCAGAGCCATCCCACCAACGGGAGGCAAGGACAAACTAGAAAGAGAAGAAAAAAACAAAAACGAGGAAAAAACCAAAAAGAAAGAAAGAACAAAGAAAAAAGATTAAAAAAAATCAAAACAAAAAGAACCAGAAGAGAGCCGAGGGACCTACCTTGAAACCAGGAAATGTGGGAGGAGGAGCACAAGAGGTGCTCTATAAACCAGGAAGATTTCATAGACCACGAACACCTATAACCTTGCAAGGAAGCTAAAAATGCACATAAACGTGAATACCAACTTCATTTCAAAGCACAGTTAAACCTCCCAAAGAAACTCACACTTAATCACAAATTCACTCTAATCACTCTTAATCACTTTAGATAATCTTGTTCATGGTAAATGTGAAATTTACAAGTGAAACTTCATTTATACCCCTAGGATAAAAACATATTGCTTCCTTCTGCAAGTCTCGAGAAAGGAAAACCTCCAGACTCTGGGTCTGGGGATTCCATGAAACCATTCCCTCTAACAAAAGAGGAAGCATCGAAAAAGAATCTCGGGGTCTGCAATCCAGCCAACACAAAGAAACAAAAAACTTGGGGACCAAGTCCCTAAGGAGGAGAAACCAATAAGAAAATAAAATGACCCCATAGAGGCAAATGCTGAAGAAAAACAAAAGAAAAAGGAACAAGGAAAAATAAAAAAGGGGGACCCAACATTTTTCCAACAAAATGTAGGTATGGGTATGCAGGGCATAACAAGGGGCTCTCTTGATATTTTAGAGTTTCTCTAGTAGAGATAAAGAGTCTAATTTATTGTCAGAGTATTTGTTGGATTCTCCAAGTCTATCCCATGAATTAATGGAGCCAACGGCTAGAGTTTTAAACCATTGTAGGGCTTTACCCTTGAGGGAGGCTGCCAACAACTTGGTGGCCACATCTTCCTCGCTAATATGATGTATACTACAGATGGTATCCACATCTTTTATGTGATTACGAATTGTTATTTGGCTTTCACTTGTGAAAATATGTATACTTTTTAATGTTGCTAGGGGTACACCATGGTGTTGGGAAAAAAATAATTGACTACCCTGATTAAAGGGTACAAATGCAAATTTTATTGCCATAATAGGAATCTATTTTTCCCATAAGCTTTATTAGGATAGGGTCTTCTTGTTATTAACACAAATGTATTTTCCATATAATTTGTTAACAGAAACCTCTTTAGGTCAGTACTATGTAATCAACATATCAGCAATAACATAGTTTTTAAAAAGATGAACTTCTTTTGTTGTTCTACCAGGTGTGCCAGAATGGTTATTACACCAAATTTGCACCCTACTAGACTTGTAATCCTAATGATCTTGTATAACATGAGAATCACTTCTAGGTTATGGGACTTTTGCTAACTGAAGTGAGACCTCCGGTTTCTAGGCTAGTTCCTCTTAGATAATCACCTATTTTTCTCTTTAAACAAGAAAAGTAAACTTGGGAGGAAAAGGGATAGAAGGAGAACCTAAGGGAAATAAAGAAAAACTTAATCTCAAAGGTGATACGCTGAAAGTGACATGAATCAGAGCACAATGGCTAAGAACTAGCATGAAATTCCTAAATCTAAATAAGAACAACTTCCTAAATAGGCTTGCATAAGTGTTTCATAGAGAGGTTTGAGATGAAAAGAGATTATCCAGGGAAAGAAAAGATTTCAAAAACAATAGCATATTCAGTGGAATAGACACAGACTATGACCTGGAAATAGATATTCACTCCAATAAATAGCAACAAAAATGAGACAAAATGAGAGGGGATGAACAAAATCCACAAGATCATCTAAATCAATCATCCATAATAGTGGATAGAGATGCAGAAAGAAAGAAAACTTGAGATAACCCACAAATTTCTTCAATACTCAATCAATATATCATGCTTCAGAAAGAATCCCAAAAACAAATGAAAACCTGAGGGTGGGAAAAATTCCATAGAAGGTCTTACATAAGCCTTGAAAAAATAAGAATTACAGACACATGAAAAGCTTGAGGACAAAAAAAATGTCATAGAAAAATCTTACATAAGCTGAACCTCCTTTAAAAAAGAACAAAAAATAACTTATATACAACCTCCCCTAGCACACAGGATCGAGAGTCAACATATCTGATCAAATTATGATAGAATTAGGGATACAATATATTTTCCTTAAACAATATAGAAACCCTAAAATAGTCAAGTCTGATCATCATTGCACTCAGGAATAATATCGCAGAAGATTAGATATGCCTTAAAAATCTCTCATATTTCCATAAATTTGATCAGATAGTTCATCTCGATCCATCTACCCTATTTGCAAGTTGAAAATGTCACCACTGCCATGAAAACCCTGAGACTGATATTTGAATATTCAAATTTAAATACAAACGATCATAGGTGGTGCATAAATACCCCATCGATAGCTCAAAATAAGACTTGATCTCTTTTTTAAAACATTACTGGAGATTCCTTATTCACCTTTATCTTGTCTTTAAGCTTGGATTTGATCTTGACACGTTGCACAATGTCGCAATGCCTTTAACATTAACTTCCTTCATCTTGGTAATTGAGGGAAAGTTCCAACCGTTGGATATGTCTGTCATCTTATTCTTGCCTCTAACTTGCATCTGACTCATCTTTAACCTTGATCACTGAGTCCCTTTGTATCTCCAAGTCTCTAGATCTATTCTTAACTCTTGATTTTATCTGGAGATCTAGTGCTAGCCATAGGATCATATCAGCATAAACAACTCACATTTTAACCTTAGCTAGTCCATTTAACTTTACTTGACTTGATCTTAACTTGGGTCTATCTAGATATCTTGAGATAAAGTAACTACCAAGTTGCTGAATGAATTCTCAACCTCGGAGTTTATTGCGAGACCTAGTGCCAACCACAAGATAAATATTTAATCTATGATCATCACTGAATCTTTGAATAGAAATCAACTAGGCTTGATCTTTACTCAGGTTTATCTGGAGATTCAGAGAAAAACTGAGTCATTGAATCCTTTCTTGACCCTTGAGTCTATTCTGAGATTAAGTGCCACTTGCAGGATTAAAACATGATCAAAGATCTTCTATAAGTCTCCAAATCTTTCATGACATTGAATTTATATTGTGATATCTATCGCCAACCCTCCGATCAGAATAAGAACAAAACCTGATCAATGGCCTCCGCAAGGTCTCAAAAATAAAAGAGCATATTCCATTCCATTATGAGATTCAGAGATAAACTTAAGAGGTTAAAGAAGACATGACTTAAAATATACTTAAGTGACTTGGAAAAGTAACTTGAAAATAGAATGAGTCATAAAATATTTGGGGCTTTAGCATGAATTAGGTTTTCAAGACATGACCAAAGGCTTAAATCAGGCCTATAAATATTCAAAGAATGAGGCAAAGACTAGAAAGCATGACATGAACCTTACAAGCTGGAATCTACCCTTGTGGCAGCCTCATTTACTTCACTTTTAGCTAAAATTGGACAGGATGGGAAATTTGGGTAACAATTTTAGTTATTTTCCTCAACTTTTCCATGTTGTTTAAACGTAGGGTACATTATTTACCTTTCATCGGTAAGCCTTGATGACCATATGAATTAGATCTTTTGTTATTTTGATTGGCTTGTCTCCATCTAACCAAAAATGTTCATTGTGTACTCAGCTCAAAACATATCTAATCCATTCCTCATTAAATATTTTAGGCATGAATACCATATGTTTCAAACCTTTCATCTCTAAATACTTATTGTTATCCTTCAATACTTTATTGTCACACAACTCATCATAGTAAATATTTTGTATTTCTGCATCACCCAATTTGACTATTTTTATTCTAATAAATGTTCTGATGTCTTTAATCAACACTAACCTTTGTGGTAACGATGATAGGGCTCCTATGTTGTCTTTATCTACTACCTTTAGTGGGCACAACTTTTACTCATGCGTTATTTCATCATTGATACTGACGTCCACTGGATTCTCAATATTTTCTGCCATCATTTTTTGCAAACTAATCTTGTAAAATTACAACTTTTGCTAAGACTTTTGATAGGGCTTTCTTGTAACTGTTCTAGTTAGGGCACAAAAATACTCGAGATCACTTTTGCAATGATTCTTATTGATAATTCTTCACAATAGATTTATCTAAGCTCTTTGGATACAACTCAAGCGATTGCTTTAGAAAAGTAGGGTTGCAAAGGAATAGCTTCAACATGTATATCAATTAAAAAGTGTCCAAATGGCTATTATGATAATAAATTCTCTCAATAGTAACTTTTTATACGGATAGTCATTCTTTCTATCTGATAACTAAACTTTTTCACGGATAACTATATATATTCAAAATGATAAACCAATAATGTCTAATACTAACTAATTCAGTATGAGTTTTACTACATATTTTTCATGATGATATAACATTCAATCATAACCTTTTATAAAGGTACAAATAGATTTAACAATTTATTTTAGGTCCCTAAGAAAACATTACTTGCTTAGTTTGACGAATAATCCTCCACACCTGGGTTGGAGGGTTATCTTTTTTATCATTGGTTTCTTCCTTTTTGACCCATATCTTCTTCATGTCATTCTTTACCTAATCTTTATTCACTGTTTTTTTTCGTCTATTCTTTTCATTTCTATCTTGTCAGTGGCAATAGTTTTGTGCAATATGAGTGTACTTGTGACAAACAAAACATACCATTCTTTTTTATCTCCATGGTCTTGAATTTATTCTTGGATTTCTCATTTTAGAGTATTCAGCTTTATGTCCATATTGACTGCATGTGTAATAGTAACCTACAAAGCTCCCTTCTGATGATATGTTGTTTTCTCTTGATCTCCATTATTTTTCTTGATGTCCAAACTTATTACAATTGTAGAAAAATCCATGAAAATGTGTACCTCTTGAAGTGTTAACCGATGTGCTTCTACATACATTTGACGTATGACCAAAATTTCCATAGTTGTAGCATGTAGGTTTCTTACTATGTCTACCGATAGGCTCCTTTGGCTCTTGTGATTGATTCTCACTTACCGATATTGATGATTCACAGATTTGAAATTTGTTGTCCCCAATATAACCTATGTCAATTTTATCTCTTGTTCTTCTCTAATTTTTCAATTGGTTATCCACCTTCTACATGCTTTGCTCAAACTTAGTGAGTCTTTCATTAACTTCTTTCTAGACTTTTAGATTGTTCTTCAAAGTTTCAACTTCTTTTCTTCGATTTTCATTCTCAGTAACTAGCTGTCTATTTTCATCATTTATACCATGTAGAAATTAATTTAGTATGTTATTTTTTTTTAACCTCATAACAATAGCATCTTCGTCTCTGATAATATTTCTAATGATTTTATTTTCAACTTTTAAGGTTTTTTTGGGCACCTTCTTCTGTTCGCATCTTTTCTAATACTTCACTCATTCTTATAGATTAGCTTTCAAGTTCCTTTTGGGATTCAATTAGATCATCTTCCAGGGCAATCTTCCTTTCCATAAATTCTCAAACTTTTGCATCAAGTTCTTCAATATTTGCACTATTTTTTGATAGCTCTTTAATGTTATCCAATGTTATCTGCAACTTTTCTGACAGTTACTTTATTTTGGCAAAAGAGTATCTTACCTTCTTCTTTAGATCTTCAACTTGATCCAAAGCTTCATCTAAATATTCTTCCATTTGCTTCTCTCTCTTATATCTCTCCATACTCCAAGATCTACTCACAAGATGTTAAAATTCCCTCTATAGAACTAAGCTCTGATATCTATTGTTAATTGGAAAGATTAGGTACTGAGAGGGGGGTGAATCAGTATTAACAAACTTCTACCTCTTTTTCACTTTAATCAATTAAGCATCAACCAATAATAATATTAATTGATAGTTTTCATAGCATAACCTATATGTTGTAACTTAAACATAAACTAAATAATAGTAATGTCAAATCATATACACACATTCATAACACATAGATTTTGGTTATGCAGAAACCAATTGTCAGATGGAAAATTTGCGTTGGGGATGATACCCACAACCCTTCACTACAAATAAAATAAATTTCTAGTTAGGGCTTACAATATGTCACCTTCTGAGTGAATCACCTAATTTGGTGTGACCGATAAATTGTTAAGTGTATGAACAGTCCTATTAGGACTAGTATGCTAAGATATTTAGTCTTGCCTATGCAGTGTTTACCCTATTAAAGGAGTCTAAAAAAAGCTCACACAATATGAACTTATCAGTCCTCTTAGTGCCTAGCCGATTAAGTGATTTACAATGCCTAGTAGAAATTGTTAGGATTCTTCAAAAGATAGAAATGACATGTATACGCTTCCTTTAAAATCTTATTAGATCCCTTATTCTCTAAATCTCTGTTCTTTCCTCTTCTCCACTTTTGATTCACTTGTCTACTCAATTATGTCTTTGTAACTTCTTTTCAACAACTATGTTTATGATCTGTACCTTAGGATTCTTATCAATGAATCTCCTCTCGTCCTTCATTGTTGACTGATGATTTTAGGTTTAATCAAAAACTTAATCTTGATCAATCCATAAACCGTTTTCATGTTCTTCCTCTTGTTGGCTTTTGTGTGATTTTACTTACAATCGATAGTTGTTGGATTCTGATAATTAACCTCCTTCTGATAAGTCTTCCATCTGTTTGATAGGTATTCTGATAGCTATTACTTGGCTATTCGACATCAATCACAAAAATCATCATAATGCCAATGACTTCTAAAAATATTCTCAATGATTTCCAACAAGTATATGATAATGCCAAGGATTGGCATAAAACATTATATGGAGCCCCTTGGGAAGATAAAATTATCCCGAAGAAGGAGATTGACATGTCCACTTTGAACTAGTTTATGGTATTGGCACTCTAGTCTCTCTCTTGCTCTAGAAGTAGCAACATCTAAACTATAATTTGTGATTTAAAATAAATCTTTTAGGGACTCCATTGAAAAGAGGGTGATGTATTTGGATAATCTGGAAGAAGAGAGAGAGATAAAATGGTGGACATAAATATAGAATACTAGGAAAGAGTCAAATTTTTTTTTGATAGGATGGCAAGGTCTCATAAATTTATGGAGAGTGATGAATTCTTGTTGTGGGATAATAGAAAAGAACCAAAGGGATCACATGGAAAATTTGAGTAATTGTGGAAGGGACCTTTCAAATTTTAGAATGTATTAAGCCCTAACTCTTTCCATATTTCTTATCTAGATGGTTCTATCTTACCTCTATCTTTCAGAGGGCCAGTTTTGAAATTGTTCAAATTCTGGGTTGTTTTGGTTCTCTTTTGTACATAATAATTTTTGGTGTGAGTCAGTTCAATTTTGGGTTTGTTTTGAGTTATTTGTCCTCATCTTTCTTAGTGTTTAACTAGAGATTTTGTTTCCTCTATATTTTGTATAAAATCACTCTCAAGTTAGAGCTGATGTTACCCCTCCTATATTACATCACCATTTTTCCTTTTGAGGATCTTGTCATTTGATGAAATCCATGTTAATAAATAAAAAATAAACCAAGTGTCTTTTGAAACATGAGTCATGTCAAATTTGGTTCAAATTCAAATCATTGTCATTGATTAATCCCAAGGTGAAATCTCTTTTAGTCCTTTTCGTTAATTAAGTCTATATCTTTACAACATCTCTTGGTATGTACCTAAGAAACCTAGTATCCAAAGATGGATAAACTTCCTTGTACATTGGAACCACATTGAACTACCTTGAACAACCTTTAACCAAGTTCATATATGTTTGAGTGAGTTTGGAGGGGTTCAAAGGTACTAAATGGTACAAAAATGATTGGCCCACCAGGTAGTCTTATCACATCCACACATTCGAGAGATTTAAAATTCAAAGTGTGGAAAAGAGAATCTAAACTCCAATGAACCACTTTGAACCAATGTTCAACAAGGTTCAATAAGGTTGAAATAAGTCCTCATTGATTCCAGATATGATAAAAAAATTCCAAGTAATTTCCCATGAAATTTTTTCTTTTCCCTAGATGTGTTACGTACTCCATGCAATGATTAAAAAGGGGTAAGCTAGTGGTATGACAATAATCATGATTTTCCAAGGTGGTGGAAGTGATGTGTCTAAAATTAATTGGCATGCCGCAAAAACATCAAATTAGAATATTTCTCCATGAATGGGAAATATAGAAATTAATAGTAAGATTTTCTATACCATGATTGTTTAAAAGGGGTTAATGAAATAAATTATGAAAACTTGTTACTTTTGAGAGTGGAGATGCAAAGGTAAAAACAACTATGTGAAGAGAATTTTCAAGTATCCGCAGTTTCTAGGTAAACTGAAACCCAAGATGTCAACACCTTGCAGAGCCCCTACAAAACCTATCATAGTCTACCTTGTAGTACCTATAACTACATCCAGAAATAAGGCTAGAAAGAAAAGGGGAATGTCCATCGATGAGGTGATTTACATCAAAATAGAGAAAGAAAAATACCAAGGCTTGACCCTTCCAACTATGGAGTCAGAGAAAAAGGAAGACATACTAGATTTAGGTGGTTCAAATCTGGAGATTGTGCATACCCCCACAAAAATTTTTAGTGCCAAACTTATAACAAACACCACACCATAATGGCTCACAACATCCATGAACAAGGAGTGCAATATAGTCCTTATTTCCATACCTATAGGAGATATCGTCAACAAGTATGAAACAAAAACCCCTAAATTCAAGAAGTTAAAAACCATGGTAAGGTTAGACATTGATTCTAAGACTCATAAATGGGTTGCTAAATTTTCCATACCTAAGGCTGAAGAAGAAGGTCAAGATCCCAATGTTGATGATTTCAAGGTGGCAAAGGTATATTTGGGGGTAGTGAAGATTGAGGC
Source organism: Thuja plicata (assembly GCA_018584345.1). Classification (NCBI taxonomy): domain Eukaryota; kingdom Viridiplantae; phylum Streptophyta; class Pinopsida; order Cupressales; family Cupressaceae; genus Thuja; species Thuja plicata. The sequence goes on from MU227431.1 coordinate 1,091,974, forward strand.
AAACAACCATCATTTTGAAGTGTCAGCCACACGCATCCTAACCCGCTCATGGAAGGATATTAAAGACAAGAAGGAACTGAAAAAATCATTAAAACCATTATGGAATATATTGATTATTTCAGAAATCTTGGACCTCAGCCCCTAGCAGAAGCTTGTCAATCATTTGATCGCATTTCTCCTTCGATTTAGAAGTTTTTGAATCAAATTCAAAGAGTGAAGACATTGGTGGTAGGATTTAATGAATGGGCCAATGGAGTGCTCAAAGGAGGCAAGTTCATTTGAGAGTCCACATTGGTGTTTGATGGTATTCATGCCCTGATAGATGAACTTCAAACATAGGCTCAGGTGTGGGAAACCTATGATTCTAAGTGGGTAGTTGTCTCTATATAGATTCAACAAATAGAAAAATATGGTGTCCCAAAATATATGTTAGAAAAACCCTTGAAATTAGTCATCGAGTGTTTACTCTTTTCCTTGAAGAAGAATATAGAATAGAAAAAAGTTGTATTTAAGGAAACAAAATTAGAAGTTGAGAAAATGGAGAAAGAATTACAAGATCTGAGTGAAATCATAAAAATGATATAAGGGGCATCAATGCCTCCTACATTTGGTATGACGACAAGGTTAAACATGGCAAGAACAAAGTCTATGCTTTATCTTTGTGTAGACCAACTTCCAAAATATGTTGATAGAGTGACATGGACGAAATGGGAAAAATAAGCTTTGAAGATGTGGCTTCTATAGATTAAGAATCCTGACATCCTGTCTATTTAATATTTTTTGAAGGTGTACAAGGATTTGAAAAATGCACGTGGTCTCATCCCAAAAATTTGGCATAGCTTTGGATAACAATCAACAATTTAAACTTAATAGTTAATTAGTTTCTTTCAAAGTTTACAAGTACTAGGGGACATGTGTCCAAAATTATTTCATTTAGTTTTTATAAATGTTTTAAACTCTAACTAGGATGCTATTTTTTAACCTACCAGTTTATCCTTTTGAAAAACTATATATTTGATTTACAAGAACCAGGGAGGTTTCTAAAATTTTTTGGTTAAAAACTACTTTTTATATATATTTTCAAATATAATATGTTATCCACTAGCTTTTAAATTGAAAGGTGTTTTCTTTGAATAGAAATGTCTATTCAGAATATATGGAAGCAATTTGAATCAGTGCATTTGAATTAATGAAGTATTTATTCCTGTGTGAATGATTTATTTCATGCCATAATTACTTTTATTTGATTTTCAAGTAAACAGATGCATATCAAATTTGAAGCGTGGCGATTATTGTAGGAATCTAAAAAATTGGGGTGAACAGAAAACTATGATTTTTTGCATAAGATAAATTTAAATCTTTATCAAGTGTAAAGGAAGAAAATTTAATTAAATGTTTGATTGATTAGCGGTGTATTTCCTTAACCTTTACATTTAATTATTATTTTTGAATGTGTAATGTGATTAAGCATGTAAGGGAAAGGAAGATAAGATGTTCCTCTTTTATCCCCAAATGCACAAATGAAAGATCCAAGTTGATTAACCCAAAAGAAGGTTCAATGCACAAGTGAATCAATCATTTGGAAATGAGAGAAAGGAAGAAGATCTTAAATTCTGTTTTATAATTAAAAAGATATGATATATAACAGTAATTGAAAAGGATGAGAGGAAGTACTAACCTTAAAGAAATGTAGATCAAAGAATGATCTTTTCTGGGGTCTATACTCTATTTATGGAAAATCTGAAGTGTGATTCAGAATCAAAATGCAGAGACAAAAAAAACCCAGAAATATTTTTTCGATCCAACACTATCTTATGAACATTTTCAACCTTGACCCACAAATCTCACCCCTGACCCAATAATCTTGACCCTGACTTGCACAGTTCCAACAAAAAATCTATTCACAGATCCTGATAGTTCGCTGAAAAGGGTATCAAGGTCTAAGTTCAAATCTTCAATCCTGAACCTGTACCTACAAGAAAAAGGAGATTTGTTTGTTGGGGAGGAGGGGTTTTCCTTAGTGAAACCCCGATTTAGGAATTAACCTTGAAATCAATAAATTATAGAATGCTAGCAAGTAGTAGAATTGAATCTAAGAATGAAGCTATGATATTGAATAGATATGCAAATGTAATTCAAATGTAGCAAGTATGTAAATATTAAATTTTGGACTCAATAGAAACCATAAACCTCCATGATTGTATTCTTGGAATCCACCTTGAAGAGAATGAATGAGTGTTTGAGGATGCACAAAGGATCTTGAAGGAAGATCACACCACCATGATGGCTAGATCTAGGGTTTGAATGATGAATCTTGAATGTTTGAACCTAATCCCTATAAAGGCTTGAAAGCTTGAATCCTTGATCTTAAATGGAGAAAATTGAATGCTTGAGAGGAAGAATTGAACACCTTTAAATCTTGAGAATATGTAGAACAATGGATGCTTGAACTTTTTGCTTGATTACCTCTTCTTACTTGGTTGATGGTTGATAATGCTTAGAGAAAATGAGAGGAGAAGGCTCCCTTTTATATGAAACTAGGGCACAATCCTCTAAAGAGGCTGACATAGGAGAATTAAATTAAAATTAGACCAATTCCCCTAGAAGATGACCTATGTTAAATATAATTTAGGATTTGCTGCTTCGGAACCCAAAACATCTGACCCGGAAGTGAGAAAATAAATTTTTGATGACCTCTAGAAGTTGACAAGTTTCTAGTTTTGAAAGGGGGACCCAGGTCAAGTTCAAGGTCGACCCTGACCTAGGTTAAGGTTGATTTTTACCCTAACCTAGGTCAAGTTTGAGGTTGACCTTGACTTAGGGGGTCAGAACCCCTGGAAAAAGTGCCAGGTGGGATAGAAGGTTCCCAGAGAGTCCCAATCAGGGTCCTAAATAGGCACAAAAGTAGGAGATGATGCATAAAGGAGGGGAATGCGTGATGGTGGTAAAAAAAATCCCCTAAGGAGGGATAAACATCCATTTTAAGATCATACATTAATCCCTCACTTTAGCGAAAGTATGGAAATTGAGCATTCTTTCTGTAAAGTTAGAAGAAAGACTCTGGTGGATCACAATGAGGTAGAACATCACTAAGTCAAGGACATACTTCCTTAGACCAAGGATTATAACTCAACATATATGCATAAAAGATATGAAAAATAAAGAGAAATCAATCATAGAAACATACATGACTACATAAGTAGGACAAAAGAAACACTACAGATAGCATATCTTCATGTTCTAATCCTACTAGTGTGAAAGAGAAAAAGAGAGAAAAGAGATAGTGATTACCTCGCCTAGTAAGATTCCCACGTTACTATGAATCACCAAGGAGGGAGAGCCTAATAGGTTCACCCATAAACTGTGCTTGTAATTATAATGTGTCTTTTGATGGATTTTGAAAATATCCAAAGATCCACATTCTTGTATCACTATGAATATAAAATGTGTGTCTTTTCAGGATTTAGCAACTTATGTGCGTTACCTTCCAAGGATTTAGGATATTGAAAATTTAAAATTGTGTGTATCTCTTCAGGATCTAGCAACTTATGTGCGTTACCTTCTGAGGATTTAGCAAAAATAAAAGTAAAGATGCGTGTCCCTTTAGGATTTAGCAACTTATGTGTGTTACCTTCCGAGGATTTAGTGAAAATAAAAAATAAAAATGTGTGTCCCTTCAGGATTTAGCAACTTATGTGCATTACCTTTCAAGGATTTAGCATGCTATAAATGTAAACTAACGTAAACTATAGTAGAAGGGAGACCCTAGTTATGCCCCCCTCCTTATCACGACTACCCACTAGGTAGGATAAGGAAGAGAAAAGAGGATACCTACTTCACAAGGTAAGGAGATATCCAGCTTAACAATAATGTATACCATATTCTTAGCAAAGAGCCTTAAATATTACATTGAAGAGCATAGATAATCATGAAATGGATATGTCACTTATGGAAAAAGGATCCTCCAAAAGGAAGAGATCTTATCAACAAGACCCTCACCATAGAGGAGTGCTTAGGATAAAATGTCATCTTCTAAAGAAAAGAGGGACCAAAGATTCAATCATCAAGCCCCCTATAATCAAGAGGAAGAGGAATCTTAGGATGAAGGCATCAAACTCTAACCCAAAGCAAAAAGAAAGAGTTTAAAAAAAACATAGTTTTCAAAATAAAGAAGAGGTGATGACCTAGGACAATCACCTCTCATATAAGAGGATATCCATAGTAAAAAACATATGTCTTTATAAGGAAATAATGTTATATGATAAAAAAAATGCCACTAAGCTAAGGAAAGTGAATCCTTAGATAGAGGAAGAAGGAAAATATCTTTCCCCCACGGGTGAAAGCAAGGGATATATAAAATTATATCGCTTGGGATATTGTAGCAAAGAGATATCATGTGAGAAGTGAAAAAGTAACCCTTGTGAGGGATAGCACACTATTTAGTTTCCAAGGGGATAGATCCTTAATGAAAACAAATATTTTCATGTATGATTGGATATCACATAATAGATAGATATTGCTTAACCAAGGGAAAAGTGAATCCCAGAAAGACAGAAAAGAAGGAGATGGAATACTTGCCCCCAAGCGTAGGAACAAGGATGAAAGGGGACCTATTATATTGCTCATAATACTATGCAAGACAATGAACCCCCAAAGATTAGGCTAACATTGTTTACATAATATGGAGTTCCATAATAGGAACATAAATATTATTTAGATAAAATAGGATTGAAATATAACTTATTCCCACATGATATATAAATAACTTCACTATCAATGAGCTGCCTAATCTTATAATGTAAAGCTTGATATTCATTAGAGTGATCATGAAATCTATGATAAACACAAAAAGGAAGAATCTTCAAGTATAGACTACATTTATTTTTGTGTTTAGGTCTAGTAATCATCTTAACATGAAGGAGCTCTAGTAGAACATTCTCTTGGTCAAATTCCTTCATAGGGTCATCATGTTTTGAAATGTTATTTTATATGTTGGTATCATTGCTATGTTGTTGAGGATTAAATCCCAATCCATAAGAATGCACATGCCCTCCATTATGTAAGGGAATTTGAATTCCCTGTTTATTCTTAGCACATCCTTGAGTATGGAATCCTTGTTTAACTAGTAAATGATAAACCTGACCATAACAAGAAGCTATATGAAAACAAGTCAATTGAACTTTAGTAGTCACTATGTCATCATTAGTATGTTTGATAGATTCACAAGAAGGAAAAATAAAGGAATACATCCTAGGAGAAGATGGGGTAGGAGCTTTATTCTCCATAGGATCATCACTAAGAGGGAGAGCATTAAGGGAATTCATATCTTTCCCCGCTAATGTCTCATTACTAGAAGAAATCCCAAATGGAGGTAAAGAATCTATAATGTTTTCTTCTTTCTCTAAAATATCTACATAAGGAGAGTGTTTTTTAGAAAAAGAGTCATCATCGTGTATGAATATGTCATCCATTAATAAATCACCCTCTTGTATTAAAGCATCTTCACCAAGAGGAGATAAATCAATGTCTTTATCCAAGGGTTCATCCCAAAAAGTAGAATCACACATAATGGCTTCATGAGGAAGAGAGTAATCAGCATCCAAATCCAAAGGTTCATCCCAAATAGGAGGATTATCCTCCCTATCAATAAATCACATTGTAGGAGAACCTAAAGCTTGATCCCTAAAGGGGGAAGAATTATATTCTAAAGTAGGCTCATAGAAAATACATATATTAGGAGAAGAAGTAACATCTATCCTTAACTCACTTCTATGGTAAAGGTCAATTGAAGAGATTGTAGAGGAGGATAAAATAAAAATAGCATCAATGGAGATCTTATTTGAAAAAATTTCATCCTCACTTCCATGTACCTCATTGGGGGATCTATCCTCTTTAGCAAAAAAAGTCTCATCAAATTTTTCAAAACTAAAATAATACATGTTGAACACAATGAAAAATGTAAATGTTTTTGTATTTTTAAAGAAAATTTGTGATTTTTATGAATTTTGAAATATAAATGCAAGAGCATAAAAGAAAACCTAATCTATATGCATGCAAGATCTAATATGAAATGAAAATCTAACACCAAAAAGAAAGAGTTGTCTATCGCGGGTTCACCAAAATGTAAAGGAAGAAAATTTAGTTATATGTTTGACTGATTAGGGGTGTTTCCTTAACCTTTACATTTAATTATTTGTTTTGAATGTGTAATTTGATTAAGCATGAAGGGGGAAGGAATATGAGATGTTCCTATTTTATCCCCAAATGCACAAATGAAAGATCCAAGTTGATTAACCCAAAAGAAGGATCAATGCACAAGTGAATCAATCATTTGGAAATGAGAGAAAGGAGGAAGATCTTAAATTTAATTTTATCATTAAAGAGATATGATATATAATAGTAATTGAAAAGGATGAGAGGAAGTACTATACTTAAAGAGTTTCAGATCAAAGAATGCCATTATCAAGGGTTTGTACTCTTTTTCTAGAAAATTTGAAGTATGATATGGAACAGGAACGCAAAGACGAACAAAACCTAGAAATATTTTTCTGATCCAACATCGTCTTATGAAAATTTTTGAACTTGACCCACAAATATCACCCCTAAACCAATAATCTTGACCCTAACCTACACAGGTCAGATAGAAAATTTGTTCACGAATCCCGATAGCTCGTTGAAAAGGGTATGTAGATCTGAGTTCAAATCTTCAATCCTAAACCTGTACTTGCAAGAAAAAGAAGATTGGTTTATTGGGAATTAACCCTAAAATCAATAAAGTATAGAATTAACCCTGAAATCAATAAAGTATAGAATGCTTGCAAGTAGTAGAATTGAATCTAAGAATGAAGCTATGATATTGAATAGATATGCAAATGTAATTCAAATGTAGCAAGTATGTCAATATGAAAGTTTGGACTCAATAGAAACCATAAACATCCATGATTGTATGCTTAGAATCCACCTTGAAGAGAATGAATGACTGTTTGAGCATGCACAAAGGATCTTGAAGGAAGATCACACCACCATGATGGCTAGATCTAGGGTTTGAATGATGGATCTTGAATGCTTGAACCTAATCCCTTCAAAGGATTGAAAGCTTGATTCATTGATCTTAAATGGAGAAACTTGAATGATTGAGAGGAATAATTGAACACCTTGAAAGCTTTAGAACATGTAGAACAATGGATGCTTGAACTTTTTTCTTGATCACCTCTTCTTACTTGGTTGATGGCTGATAATGCTTAAAGAAAATGAGAGGAGAAGGCTCCCTTTTGTATGAAACTAGGGAACTATCCTCTAGAGAGGCCAACATAGGAGAATTAGATTCCATATAGACTCATTCGCCTAGAAGAGTACCTATGTTAAATATAATTTAGGATTTTCCACTTCGGAACCCAAAATAGCCGACCCAGAAGTGGGAAAATGAATTTTTCATGACCTCCAGAAGCCGACAAGTTTCCAATTTTGAAAGGGGGACCCTGGTCAAGGTTGAAGTCGACCCTTACCTAGGTAAAGGTCAATTTCAATGGTAACTTAGGTAAATTTTGATGTCGACCTTGACCCAGGGGGTCTAAACCCCTAGAAAAAGTGCCAGGTGGGATAGAACATGCCCAGAGAGGCCCAATAAGGGTCCTAAATAGGAACAGAAGTAGGAGATGATGCAGAAAGGAGGGGACAATATGATGGCAATAAAAAACATTCCCTAAGGAGGGGTAAACATTCTTAACATTGAAGTGCTTCTATTTTAAGATGATACATCAAGCACTCTCCATCCACAAATAAGTTAGAGTGACCTTAACTACTTTATGGTTAAAAGTATATGTGTTTTCTAGATTATAAATAATTCATTGCATATTTCAAAGGGAGATGTACCTTCATAAAATTCAGAGGGAAGAAATCAATGTATGCTTACCCAACTATCATTTAGAAAAGTGTTTCTTTGTGGGCTAGAGTTATAAGTAGGAAATCATATCTGTTTTCATGAGAAACAAATATGTTTTCCAATAACAAACGTCTTCTATGCTTAAGTATTTCAAGTTATAGCCTGCAATATCCTCTGAATTATTTTGATATCATAATGAATTCACACACATCTTCTACATTACCGCATCTCAAAAATATATCCACTTATATACCACATCTCATAATATGTCCATTCGGCTCACAAGTGCATTACCAAATGTGTCTAAAACATTACTCCCGTAATCATTGTGACCTTTCATCTACCATATTTTACTACTATATTTTGTTCGCATGCCAAGGACATGTTGTAACTCACTCCATTCAACTCCAAAACATTTGCGACCATTATTGAATCCATACAACACTCCATACTACCTTCATCTAAGCGTACATGACATAACTCACCATAAAGTGTACTCGCCACCCAAAATAGTCCAACTATATACTGTGAAGTATCTCTAGACTTAGGCATTTTCACTTAGTTGATTATCAATAAATTATCTTCACTACAAGAGATCTTACTAGAGGTATGTGTTGCTAGAAATGACAACATTTACACAACCATATACTTCTCACTTGCCACCACTTTTAGGAAAAATTAACAATGCATACTTATATTTTTGTTTGGTAAATGACCTTTCACTTTTATGAAGTTGTAGGAGCACCCTATGGTTTAACTATAATCTAGTTAGTAAATTTTAAGCTACAAGTTAGTATATCAAGAAGAATATATTCACATTAAACCATTTACAATGTTATGATATTATATGAACCATGAAATTTGACATAACATCTTCATTCACAATATACCATATATCATTCATTAGATCAAACATGATTCAATATGTATTCCTAAGACATGTAAAATTCTTATGAAAATAACAAAAACCAAGAAAAAAAAGGGTCATTTGTCAAGCCCATTATCTATTCTAATGACTAATGTACTACTTAAGTAAGTTAATTGGATATGTGAAATAAAAGTTGAGGATTTAGTACATGCGTTTAGATAAATAAATCAAGTGAGGCTATTGACTTTGTGAAATCTATATATTTAAACATATAATTTTCAATTCAATACAAAACTTATGTATATCAAATTTTAAAGGAGGTTAATTTCTTATTAGGCATGGTCTTGTGTTGAGGCTTTAAGTTTTACATAACTAGGATAGTAATGTCACATGTGCATATGTTTGTGTATCTTTCTATTCTTATGTTATCATAATTAGTCTTCCCATAATTTATTATGGTCTATTGATGAGCCATATTCATGTGAGTTAGTGCCTAAGTTTATCATTTTAATAAGTGCCACATATTGTATATGAAAATGAAAACTTCAAATAATTTACCATCTCCATGAGGCCTTCAAGGAGTTATATATCAAAAAGTATTAAGATGCAAAGGTCAATAATTTCCATAATTATGGATGGTGATACATTTTGTGGATTTTATGTATAATATAATAATTAATATGAAAATTTATGGATACGTATTCTAATTTAAAAACTACCATATATTCTCTATGTTCGAAAATAAATAGATGATTTAGAAATTTAAATAATTGAAGACACCAAATAAAACCTATATTAAGTCCAACTTCTAGCCACTTCAATACAAATATAAACAGATGTAGATAAACTTATATGTTGGAATGTGGATAAAACTTAATAGCATAAAACTATCTTTCAATAGCAATGGATTTTCATAGAGTTGATTTTCCCTAAGATTTATGATGTGAAATTGATGAATTAATAACTAAAATATAGAATTACAAGATCTAAGAGATAAAAATAAGAACAATAATATAAAATTTAATAAATTTGACATTTAATAATCTGGAGATGAAAATTACATATAGGAAGAGTGATTGGATCGAGTCAAAAGTCGAACCTAATACTCAATGAAGGGTTACAAGTTGTCTCCTACTAAACTAGGATGAGGAGTCAAAATAGAATCAATACCTCTCTAATCAACTCCTAAATAATAATAACTTGATGAATAGTTGTCAAGAATATATGGACAACTAAGTAGGCTTAATAATACTAATTGTGATTAAATAATAAAAAATACACTAACACTTTTGCTTAAGCATACTTAGGAGGACAATATAAAAACTAGGTCCCACCTACTCGCCTGGTGAGGTACCCATGTACAATGAAATCTCTCACAAAAGGAGAAATATATAAAACTCAGTGGGAAAAAATATATCCTCCAAAAAAATTATAAGAAGAGAAGAAGCCTATACGCTTCTTCTAGAGCTATGTGTTGCTAGAAATTACAACGTATCCACAACCATATACTTCTCACTTGCCACCACTTTTAGGAAAAATTAACAATGCATACTCATATTTTTGTTTGGTCAATGACCTTTCACTGTTATGAAGTTGTAGGAGCACCCTATGGTTTAGCTATAGTCTAGTTAGTAAATTTTAAGCTACAAGTTAGTATATCAAGAAGAATCTATTCACATTAAATCATTTACAATGTTATGATATTATATCAACAATGAAATTTCACATAACATCTTCATTCACAATATACCATATATCATTCATTAGATCAAACATGATTCAATATGTATTCCTAAGACATGTAAAATTCTTATTAAAACAAGAAAAAACAAGAATAAATAGGGTCATTTGTCAAGCCCATTATCTATTCTAATCACTAATGTACTACTTAAGCAAGGTAATTGGATATGTGAAATAAAAGTTGAGAATTTAGTACATGTGTTTAGAGAAATAACTCAAGTGAGGCTATTGACATTGTGAACTCTAAATATTTAAACATATAATTTTCAATTCAATACAAAACTTATGTATATCAAATTTTAAAGGAGGTTAAGTTCTTATTACGCATGCTCTTGTGTTAAGGCTTTAAGTTTTACATAACTAGGATAGTAATGTCACATGTGCATATGTTTGTGTATCTTTCTATTCTTATGTTATCATAATTAGTCTTGCCATAATTTATTATGGTCTATTGATGAGCCATATTCATGTGAGTTAGTGACTAAGTTTATCATTTTAATAAGTGCCACATATTGTATATGAAAATGAAAACTTCAAATAATTTACCATCTCCATGAGGCCTTCAAGGAGTTATATATCAAAAAGTATTAATATGCAAAGGTCAATGATCTCCATAATTATGGATGGTGATAAATTTCATGGATTTTATGTATAATATAATAATTAATATGGAAATTTATGGATACATATTCTATTTTAAAAACTACCATATATTCTCTATGTTCAAAAATAAATAGACGATTCAGAAATTTAAATAACTAAAGACACCAAATAAAACCTATATTAAGTCTAGCTTCTAGTCACTTCAATATAAATATAAATAGATGTAAATAGATTTATATGTTGGAATGTGGATAAAACTTAATAGCATAAAACTATCTTTCAATAGCAATGGATTTTCATAGAGTTGATTTTCCCTAAGATGTATGATGTGAAATTGATAAATTAATAACTAAAATATAGAATTAAAAGATCTAAGAGATAAAAATAAGCACAATAACATAAAATTTAATAAATTTGACATTTAATAATCTCGAGATGAAAATTACATATAGGAAGAGTGATTGGATCGAGTTAGAAGTCGAACCTAATACTCAATGAGTGGTTACAAGTTGTCTCCTACTAAACTAGGATGAGGTGTCAAAATAGAATCAATACCTCTCTAATCAACTCCTAACTGTTAATAACTTGATGAAAAGGTGTCAAGAATATATGGACAACTAAGTAGGCTTAATAATAATAATTGTGATTAAATAATAAAAAATACTCTAACACTTTTCCTTAAGCATACTTAGGAGGACAATATAAAAACTGGGTCCCACCTACTCGCCTGGTGAGGTACCCATGTACAATGAAATCTCTCACAAAATGAGAAAGATATAAAAATCAGTGGGAAAAAACATATCCTCAAAAAAAATTATAAAAAGAGAAGAAGAACATACACTTCTTCTAGAGGTATGTGTTGCTAGAAATGACAATGTATACACAACCATATACTTCTCACTTGCCACCACTTTTAGGAAAAATTAACAATGCATACTTATATTTTTGTTTGGTCAACGACCTTTCACTTTTATGAAGTTGTAGGAGCACCGTATGGTTTAGCTATAATCTAGTTAGTAAATTTTAAGCTACAAGTTAGTATATCAAGAAGCATCTATTCACATTAAACAATTTACAATGTTATGATATTATATCAACCTGTTATACACTGAATTTGCGCCTCTGATCTCAAGCTCTCTTGGTCTTGATAATCCAGTATAACAAGGGAGTCATCTCAAGGTTGTGGGACCTTATGCTAACTGAGATGAGACCTCCAGA
>MU227431.1:1116347-1127479 GCA_018584345.1 Thuja plicata
ATAACTAAAATATAGAATTACAAGATCTAAGAGATAAAAATAAGCACAATAACATAAAATTTAATAAATTTGACATTTAATAATCTGGAGATGAAAATTACATATAGGAAGAGTGATTGGATCGAGTCAGAAGTTGAACCTAATACTCAATGAGTGGTTACAAGTTGTCTCCTACTGAACTAGGATGAGGTGTCAAAATAGAATCAATACCTCTCTAATAAACTCCTAAATGTTAATAACTTGATGACAAGGTGTCAAGAATATATGGACAACTAAGTGGGCTTAATAATACTAATTGTGATTAAATAATAAAAAATACACTAACACTTTTCCTTAAGCATACTTAGGTGGACAATGTAAAAATTGGGTCCCACCTACTCGCCTGGTGAGGTACCCATGTACAATGAAATCTCTAACAAAAGGAGAAAGATATAAAACTCAGTGGGAAAAAATATATCATTCAAAAAAATTATAAGAAGAGAAGAAGCCTATACGACCCCCCCCCCCCCCCCCCCAAGGAATAATTATGTCACTAACATAGTTTGTAAACTAAGAAGAGCTTGTGGCTTCCCCTAAAAATATATTTATATATGATTGTTATCTATTGAATCTAGTACCTCAAAATTTACCCCATGTAGAGTGTGATGTATGGGTGATGCAAAAATATCAACCTCCAATGGAATTCCTTAACTCAATGAAGATGAGTCCTCATCACTATTTTCCTCATGGGAATTGGAAGAAGATTTTTCTCTAGAACTTTGTTGTGAATTATAAGGATCTAAAGAATCCACATCAAGTTGAGAACTCATATGGTGAGTAGCATAATAATTTATAATCCATGAGGAAGATAAAGGTGATTTTAAAAAATAAGGCTCTTCCTTTCAATTTCTCTTTGTCCTTAGTAATTTATAGATTTGAAAAAGATGCTTTGATAGAATCAATTACCTCATTATTATTCATTTTGAGTTGAAAAGTGAGGTGCTCAATTTTTTTTCATGGATTGATGTTCTTCATGACTAGTTTTGTTACAAAATGAACATTTAACTCTCTGATTAGTTGATTTACTTTGTTGACATGAGTTATTCTTTCTAAAGTTGTCAATTTTATCCTCTTTCTCCTTCTTTGTCCCTTTTAGTGTTCTCTTTCTCTCCCTTAGCATTTTCTTTCTTTTAATTTCCTACAAATAAATATTGTGGCTTAGTAGATTTTAGAGTAACCATTTGAATTGAATTTTCTTGTTCTCTTATAAGATTGAATCAATAAATTTATCAAGTGAAGGCATATTCCATGAGGTAGTAAGGGCTCTTTTAGTAGAATAGAAAGTAGAGATAGATATAGAAAATTAAAAACCTAGTTTGGAAAGTACATAAAGGGTTAATTGATCCTCTTTCTTATCAATTCCACAATATTGTAATTGTAACTTCAAAGATTTAAATTTAGTGAAGAAGTCCTCTTTTAAGTTTAAAAACATGAAGGACTAAGACCTACGATTTTATTTTCCAACTCATGACTTCTAACTTCATTAATTGTCCCAAAAACTATTTTGAGATCTTCCAAAACTTGGTTGCATGTTTTCAAGTTCTCAACATTTAATACTAATTTAGCAGATAAATTTAAACATAGAAATCCAAATTCTTGGTCACACTTAATGAAAACCTTTTTTTCGTCCTTACCTACATTAGGTTATTTTTGTGTTCCCATTTTTACCCTAAATAAGTATTTATTATTTGGTAAAAGAATTAATTTCAACTTACAATTATGATAATTGAAAGGAGTTATGGTTTGTATAGTCACTTTAGGATCCATATTGTTAGACTTATAGTATTGCTTTGTAGAATGCAAAAATGAAAAGCACTTCTTGAGAAAGAGTTAAAAATAGAAAATACACAACATCCCCTTGATTATCTATTTGTTCCCCCTTGTTTTTGGCACTTTATTAGAGGATTTATTTGTAACCAAACCCATTAAAAAACTGAAAATTACTCTTTATAATGCGCGCGCGCGCGCGTGTGTTCCTTTTGAAAATGTGACAAAAAAACAACATGCTCTTTTTCCAAAAAAAATGCTCAATTTCAAGTTGTTCAGAAAAAGTTACAATAAAAATAGTGCCTTGTGCCAAAATTAATTCTCATGCATAAACTAAAAAAATTTGGTAATAAAGATTAACTTAACCAAAAAAATAGAAAATTAAAAGATGGACCAAAGTTAAGCCCCTTTGGTTAGAAAGAACTAGGGGCTCAAATACCATATGACAAGGGGCTAAAGTCCAAAAAAGGTACCCCCCTCCACCATGATATCCCCCCCCCCGGCCTCTATTTCTTATGTCATCAATAAGTGACACTTTTTCAGATGAATAGTAGCATAAAGGGGTACCTCAAAATGAATAGTTTCCACCACTTTCTCACCTTTTTGAATTTTTTTTTTAAATCACATCCTTCTTCTAATTTTTAAAAATAAAACCAAAACCTTGTTATACATTATAAATACAAGTCATACATCTCTAGAAATATGAAACCTGCAGTCCATGAAAATACCTTCTTGACACCACGGGAACCAACACATACAGTTGTCCCTAGCATCACAAGGAAACACAAACGAGGCACATGTATGGGGGAATGCTAGGGAATGAGAATGTGAGAAATGGGTGATAACTATGAACCACTCTCAAAGTCATAGGGCTGAGAATAGAGAACATTGAACAGTTTGATTTTCATAGGGCCAAGAATAGAACACATAGGACGCTGTGATTTTTGCAAGGCGAACAACAAAGTGATCTAATACCAGTAACACAATGCGTGGATATGACCTAGTAGGGACCAAATCTAAGTGAAATTTTTTATTATTTATGGTACAAAACATCTCAAATTGGATATGATACCATGTATAATTTTAAGATCTAAGAGATAAATATAAGCACAATAACACAAAATACAAAAGAGTCAACATTCAATGAGTTGGAGATGAAAAGTATATATAGGAAGAGTTATTGGGTCAAATCAATAGTTGAACCCAAAACTCAATGAGTGGTGGTAAGTTTCCTCCTACTAAACTAGGACGAGGTATTAAAATGGAATCGATGCCTCTCTAATCAATAACTAAATGTTGAAAACTTGACGAAAAAGTATCAAGTATGCATGGACAACTATGTAGGCTTAATAAGCCTAAGTGTAGTTAAATTAAATAAATACACTGATAAAAACTTATTAAATTTTTATGAAAAGAGTAAATGAGATGTGAGGGAGAAAATATATACATCTAAATTAACCAAAGTAGTTGTGTAGAAAACTAAAGAGGAAACATAAATTTTTCATTCTAAAATGAGGAGAAGATGATTTTAAATGATATAATTTGATAAATGGATAAATTATGTGAATATAATTTCATTTGAAGTTTAAGATACTAATCCTCATGATAAATGAAACTCTATAATTATACAAAGTTAACTAATGGCTAATGTGGGAGATGATTGAATAGAAGAAATAGAAATTAAGAAATATGAAGAGGTATTACTCATTCTATAAAATAAAAAAATATTATATTATTAAATTTTGATGACTAGAAGGAATATTTTTAGTGTTTATACCCATAGTAAATTTCAAGGAATATCTTTATTTACTTGTGATTGTACCTAATACGGTGGATTATGCTCATCTAATTAACATAAATAATTTCATGTATGACTAGATGTCAAGTGTTATATAGTTTTAAAGCGTGTTAACTTCTATGAATGATGTGTTAATAGTATATGGAATAGACTAGGGATTTAAATTAAGACTCTAATGGATTAATTTAAATGGAATAATATGTACAATATTTATATTTGAAAAAGGATCTTAAAATGGTCACACACTTTAGTGAAGTGTAGTGCCTCCCATGGTTGTATTATTTTCCATGATATTTTGATATGAGATATACAATTGTTATTTTAATGTGATTATCCGCATGATGACATGGTTTTGATGATAGTACATTATTTTTGCTTTACTAATATCATAGACAATTACATGTTAGATTATGTTTCTATTTGCAGTTTTGATCATATCTTCATGATGATGCTAGTGATGTGACATGATACCTTATGATGATATTTGGCGCATTTTGCATTAAATTCTATTGATTACGTTATCAGGATGATTTTGTTAGACTCTATGATATATTATTCCTTATATATTGTTGGATATTTCACTTATTGATCTTCATTCGTTTATGTTCATATTGTTGTAAAATGATGAATTTAAATGCTTTATATTAATACAAAATATTTAATTTTGAATCCATTGTTTATTTAAGTTGCATGTACATTTAGGAGTAGAAAATGCGATGAACATTGTCATGACACACTTTATGTCTGATCAAGTCACTAGAGTGTCAGTTTTCCATTAGGTTTTTTGGTGTTGTTATATGTGCTTAAACTATTCATATGTGAGCATCTTCACTTAATATTTATGTGTTTTAGTGAATAGGTACCAGAACCATTCTGCCTAAGTTACAGGATTTGAGTTTGTCGATATCCCCAATAGTGGAATTGGAGATAGGAACATCAACCTTTTATAATGAGCCAATGCCATCCTTGTATGGATGATGTATCCGTAGTTATTAAATTATTCAACTTGTAACTTGTGTATTTGTCCAATTTCAATTTTATATATTTTGATAGAAAGAAGACAGCAATACCTAGTACATAGATATTTTTCATATATATTTTTTCTTATTTACTACTTTTGCACAAACATGGAGCACAAAGGTTTATGTTTAGTATGAAAACTATATTTGATTGACTTCAAAAAAAATAAGCACAATATTTATTAAAATCATAACCATTGGAAAGGTCATTCCTAGTATTTGTGTATTCCATATGGTTTTTTCAATATTGTACCATTTGAGCCCTTAGATTAAGCTCTAAAGGACTAAAAAATTTAGATAGTGCTTGGTGTTTGGAGACCCATGCTAACCAGGAGGTTTCAATAGAAAGTACTTTCAATCAAAACCTAGAGGTTTTGATAGAAATTATTTTGTATCGAAACCTCTTGAGATTTTTGTGGGGTTAAAATGCTTAACCCAAGCACTTTGATCGATAAATATTAACAACTTTTGATAAAAACCATGGTCCACCGATTTAATATTTGTTTAGGCTATTGATGGTTTCATAAAAATAAATATGTTTTTTTTCAATTTTCTAAACACAAAATTTGAAGAATAATTCTCATTTTGGAGAAGAAATACATTTGGAAGTAAAAGGACAACAATGGGAAATAAAAGGACAAGGGTAAATAAGACTAAAGGAAAGTATATGATCAAAGAATATATGAGGAAGCATTGGAAAGATATCATAGTAGGGAAATAACTCTCTCTCTCTCTCTCTCTCTCTCTCTCTCTCTCTCTCTCTCTCAATAGAAAGAATCAAGGAAACTCAAGGCACATATATCAAAACATACCTCATCTAGTTGATAAAGATGAATGTCATATAGACATGTTATGTTATCATAGAAAAAAGGTGAATGATATGAGCTACCGACAAGAGATATGTATGCAGGATCTTTCACTGTATTTTCAAGGCCTAAATGGCAGAGCCTATAAAATATATTGCTCAATAATCATGACCAAATCAAAAGAGTAGGTTGTAACAACATGTCAACATTTAAAGAAACTATATAATTTCATTTTCAAAAGAATTAATCAAGGAAAGAAAAGTTTATTGTCATGGAATAAGATTGTATAGACAATAGGGGTATTGGGAGGGTTGTAATAGGAATGATAAATTATGATCAAGTAGTTGGAAATAATAATATACAAGGTTTTGTTAGCATTGAAAGGACATTATAGAAGAGGTATGATATATTATAATGGTTATACCTTGTAATAAGCATGTGTCATTACAATGTTAGGACATTGATACCATTTTGGTAAAGTAATCAAGGAAGATAAATTAAAGAATGTTAATGAACAATGGCCATATGTATATGTGTCATAAGGGATCCTAGGACACATTAATAGGTCATAAAAGGTCATATGCATCATAAGGGTTCCTAAGGGATTGTAGGACACATTAATTTGTCTTGAGGGGTCATAAATGGTCCTACAACCCATTAATATATTCCACAAACCTTTTAGATACATTAATGGGTCATAGAACTAGTTATGACCCCTTTAGACCCATTAATGTGCCCTACAATCCCTTATAACAAGTTATGAGTTTCCGTTATGATATATAATGAGTAGTATGTGTCATAAGGGGTCCTAACTTCCTAAGTTTTCTTAAGACATATTGATGGGTCCTAATGTGTTGTATGTGTCATAAGGGGTCATCAGTGGTCCTAAGACACATTGATGGGTCCTAATGAGTCATATGTGTCGTAAGGGGTCAAAAGTAGTCCCAAGACACATTGATGGGTCCTAAGGGGTTGTAAGTGTCAAAGGCGTTAATATGACACATTAATGGATCCTAAGAGTTCACAAGTGTGATAAGGGATCCTAAGTGAACATAGGAAGCATTAATGGTTCCTAAGGGGTCATAAATGGTCCTAGGACCCACTAATGTATCCCATGACCCCTTTAGATACATTAATAGGTCCTAGAACCACTTATGATCCTTTAAGACCAATTAATGTTTCCTATGACCCCTTATGATACATAATGGGTTGTATGTGACATAAGGGGTCCTAAGTGGTCCTAAGACAAATTGGTGGGTCCTAACACCACTTATGACCCCTTATGAACATTTAATGTGTCCTATAACTCCTTATGATACCTTAGGATCCCTTATGATAGTAATGGAATATATGTTCCATAAGGGGTTCTAAGTGGTCCTAAGACACATTGATGGGTCCTAAGCTGGTGTAGTTGTCATAAGGGGTCCTAGGACACATTAATGGGTCCTATAGGGTGATAGGTGTAATAAGGAGTCATAAGGGGTTGTAGGAAAAATTAATTCCTTAGGACTCCTTGTGATAAATAATGGGTTGTATGTGTCGTAAGGCATCCTAAGTGATCCTAAGAAACATTGATGGGTCTTAAGGGGTTGTAGGTACCATAATGGGTCCTAAGACCCATTAATGGGTCCTATAAGGCTATAGGTGTCATAACAGATCCTACGGGGTTGGAGAATATACTAATGGTTTGCAATAGGTCATAAATGGTTCTAGGACCCATTAATGTATTCCAAAACCACTTAGGATACATTAATGGGTCTTATAACCACTTTTGACCCCTTAGGATTGATTAATGTGTCCTATGACCCCTTATGACAGCTTACGAACCGTTATGATACTTAATGGCTCATAGGTATTGTAAGGGATCCTAAATGGTCATAGTACACATTTATGGGTCCTATGGGGTCGTAGGTGTCATTAAGAGTCCCAATGGGTCTTAAAAAACATTCATGGGTCCTAAGGGGTCATAAATGGTCCTAGGATACATTAACGTATCTTACAACCCCTCAGGACCCCTTATAGTGTATAATGGGTTATAGATTTCATACGAGGCCGTAAAGCATCGTAGGACACATTAATGGATACTAAGGCATTGTACATGTTCTAAGGGGTCCTAAGTGGATCTAGGATACATTAATGGGTCCAAAGACCACTTATGAACCTTAGGATCCATTAATGTGTCCTACAACCCCTTACAACCCTTTATAATACATAATGATTTGTATATTTCATAAGGCATCCCAAGTGGTCCTAAGAGACACTAATGTGTCCTAAGGGCTTGTTGGTGTTATAAGGGGTCCTAAGACACATTAAGTGGTCCTAAAGGGTCATAAATGTTCATAGTATATATAATGGGTGCTAAGGGTTCCTAGAATATATTATGGGCCCTAGGATACATTGATGTGTGCTAAGTGGTCCTAAGGGATTTTGGGATATGTTAATGAGTCGTATGAGGTGATATGTAATATAAGGAGTATTAAGGGGTTCTAGGATACATAATGGATCCTAAAGAGTCTTGGTAGACATAATAGGTCCTAAGGGATAGTAATTAGGGATATAGGTAAAGATATACCTAATTTCAACTATATAGAGCCTCTAGATTTTTTTTAAAAGATCTAATGAATGGTTTAATGCACATTATCTACAACCTAGGGATGATGGAAATAGTTTATGATTGAGGGTAAAGAATCTTGATTAGTCATTTATACATGACATGAAGAGGGTTGAAGGTTTAGGGTTTATATTCTAGAGGTTATTTGTTTATTTTGTGTATGACTGGAGTATATAGGATTCTTATTGTAGGTGTTAAGTTTTCTTAGAGTTTTTTATTATAAGTTATTCATTTAGGGTTTTTACTCTAAGTTATTTGTTCAGGGTTACTATTCTATGTTATTCATTTAAGGTTTGTATTCTAGGTGGCTCATTCATTTTATTTTTATATTTTATGTTGTTTGATAGTGCATTGTATGTGGGTTTTACATTTTCACGAAGAAATACAATAAAAACCCAATTAAAATTATATCTATATGTAAAAAATACATGAAAATTTTGAATACAATATGAAACCTTTTTTACATTTAAACAACAAAAGTAAATAAAATTCATAAATAGATTCATTTTTTGTAATAAAAATTAATTAAAATTAGTAGAAAAAAAGTATTCAATGAAAATAGAAAAACTCAAACAAAGGCCTGCTTGGAAGCTCATGTGGCTAGAAAAGGATTGGATCATGTTCTAAAGTACGGTGACATTTTTTGAAAATGACAGCCTGCTATTAAAAAAACATTTGTGAAATAGAATCACGTATGCAAAGTGACCCTATTCTAAAATGAGGTAACATGTGAAATGTGACCCCGTTCCATATGGGGTCTTGTTTGTTAGATCTAGGTTCAGTGTCCTATCATACAGAGGACCTCGATTTGTTTTTTGATGTGAGACCCCGAACTATAATGTTACCATTTTTTTTGTAGGACCCCATTTTGTGGAACTCATTTTCTTGAAAATGACTTAGTGTAAAATTTCCCCCATAAGTGGACTCAACTTCTTGCACTTACACCAAATTAAGAATAATCCTAAGCTCTAATGACATCAAGAAAAAAAAAGTTTGTAATATCCATGAATCAATAATATTCTAAGCTCCACCAAGTCAAATTCAATGTGTCAATCAATACTCTTGCAAAGAGAAATTTTCTATGTATGTGGTTAATATTCTCCCGAGTAGTCAACATAATTATCCATATCGTTAAACTTCATTAACAATTAGATCTACATTTTCTGAAAAATAACTTACTAATGGGAAAAATTAATGAAGTCCATTAGACAAGATCCTTTGAATCATTTTATAGGCTTTGTAGGAATCAACAACCTTGTGCCAACTTTCAATGTTTGTAATAACCCCAATATCTGAAATAATTCATCTCCGCTAATTTTTCTATCGATGTTTCTCGATACTATAAACCTTTAACAAGCCATGAAGTCAAACTCCTATTTAAAATCTTCAATTAAATAGATAATCCTCAAAGATATCTTTATCAATTGCTCTCTTAGCTTCAATCTCATGACATTGATTGACTATGGCTGATTAAAGGTTGAAATGTTCATATCAATGGAATACCTTTGAATCTCCCTTATTAATCTTGGGATGAAAATCAAAGAAAAATAGATATAGTATGATGTTTCTCATATATGAAGAGAGAATTCTACCTAGATAATCTAAGTGAAGGTATAGAAGGGATTATTAAGTTGGACTTGTCTTGAAGCATACCACACATATACTCGAGTGAAACCTAAGACCGCAACAAGGATTCCATTATTTTTAATCTATAATTGAATTTCATCTATTTTGTCTCCAAGAAAAACATTTTCATTTAATCGATCTTCTAAAAAAATTGTTATAAACAATAGACTCACTATTAGATTATGTAACTTTATAACACAATTCACATTTCCTAATCCTTCTTTGGATTAACACAGTAAATATGAAATTAGTAAATGGTGTCACGTAGGATATTAGCTTATTTCACTCATTAAAGTGCCAAAAATATGATTAACTTGTGATATCTAGACCTAAGAAAATAGGTATGTTATAATCAGATATAAATTTGCATGCATCTCTCAAAGTTAATGTTAGATTGTGTAAATGTATAACACAAATAAATTTTTCTTAACCCTTGCTAGGATTTACTCATTAAAATGGAACTAGTAAATGAAGTCACATAGTATTTATAAGCTTATTTAATTCATTAAAGTACCACAAATGTGATTAACATATGAAATCTAGACTTGCGAACATAAGTATGGTAGATTTGAGTACAAGTTTACATGCATAGGTGAAGCTCGAAAGACCATAACCTATAAGATATGTGATCCTCATGTGTTGATGCCTTTATCACAATTAATGTTTTTGATAATGAATATCCTTAGAAAGATCATGTGTATTGTAGAAAGAATAATTTTAATGTAGTTTATTTAAATTAGAGTAGACTAAGATTGTGTCTTATATTAAATTAGCATTCTCATATGTTACGAACCCTTGACAATTTTAACTAATAAGCAATAAAACTTACAACATGTACAAATTATAATCTAGTAAATGAATCACATTTGTTGGATGCATTGAGTATCAAGTTATAAGAAATTTAATCCTAATAGATTACAAAATGTAGCTTTAAAAATTAAAAATTAAAGAAATAAGTTATAACTCTATACCAGAGACATACCATTCATCACCATATACATATTTTAAATTTTTTTCTCTACATATATGAAACAATCCCATGGAGACCAAAAATACAAAGGAAAAGAAAAAGGAAAACGGATAGCTACATGATTACTATCCTTTCGTCAGTTGTAAATTTGGAGTGTACATAGAGCATTATAATCGTGCTCCGAATAAAAAAGAGTCGAATAAAACCTTATTGAAGTTATTGTAGCAAGGAGAACGAACATTCGCTTGTCAAATTTTATTCAGGGATCTTTCTTTGCCAAAAAAGTGAAAGAATAAAGCCTGGGTCGTACGTATCCTTCCTATCAGCCGATAAGTAAAACAGTATATGCACCAAGAAATTTTAAAAGCATGTAACATTGACAATGAACTAAGAAATATGTACCACATCTAGAATGAAAAGGAAGTGGAAGAATATGCGCACTTTGCATGTTCATTTTACTTAGATAAGGGAATTGGCAGCTTTTGCAAAAGCCTAT
>MU227431.1:1127939-1140875 GCA_018584345.1 Thuja plicata
TGGTCACATTATGCTTAAGCAAGGGAGCGGAATGAACACTTGCAGAGCAGAGATGGGGTATGCCATCTCTAGGAAATGCTGGAAAATGGGTGTCACCACTCAAGCGGTCATCACTGCTCTCAAAATTGCAGTGAAGGAGTTGAAAGGAATAACAAGGATCGAAGCTCTGGTTCTCCCAGAGAATGTGGCATCCGCAAGAGTTCTGGAGAAGGCAAGGTTTATCAAGGAGGGACTTCTACGTAACTATGTGTATCTTAAGTGAAGCCTCAGGGACTGCCCGCTCTTTAGCTTTGTCGTTGCCGCAGCTACCAATTAATATCTTTTTCAGGTCATTATAATCTAATGTAAGCTTACTGTGTCTCTGATATCTTCACTAGACAGTTAAGTGTTGTAGGATAATAAAAGATTGTATAAGGGAAGGTAAATTATAGTAGTGTAGGGTTTTGGTTCTATTAGAAGGAATGCTTCAGCTTTGGCGATGTCTCAACTTCTAATTGAACATTACCATTGCCTAAATCAAGTGTACTCTGTGCCTATCATATACGCTCTTACTATGCTATTCAGGTTCAAGGGACTATTCAGGAAAATAAATTACGGTAATGTAGTTAGCCGTTTTACGTTTGAATGAAGTCTATTATTCAAATGTCTTGTATATTATATGCCAATATTTACCCTAATAAGTTGGTAAAGGATTTGAAATCTATTAGTTGCAGTTGAAGATGACGGTTGCTCATGATAAAGAAAACTCTAAGTTATGTGGGAGATGATTGAACAGAAAAACCGGAATTTATTTAAAAATGAATCAGTATTTGTCTACATCTTTAATAAATCTCAAGGAATTCCTTCATTTACTAGTGCTTGAACTCAATATGGTGTCTATAACTCATGTAATCAACACAATTTATTCTATCTATAACAAGATGTCAAACCTCCTAAATGGAATTATACGACGTTCTAGTATATTATTCTAGCTGTTAAATATGCGAGCTTCTAGGAATATTCTATGAATAATATGTTAATTATATATGGCATATATGAGGGTCTAAAAACAATACTATTATAGAATAGTTTAAATGGATAAATATTTACACTAGTTAGATTTATCAAGGATGTGAGAAATGGTCACACATCTTTGTGGGGCCCTACTGAATTTGAGTACCTTAGAAGATGTGTTCTTAGGGGAATAAGATAACTAGTACCTAGGTTAAAATGTAAATACAAGTAAATTGTAGCTTATTAATAGACAGTGGTGATGCAATCTCTTTCTTTGATAATAATTATCAAAATATATATTTAAGAACGTAAATCATGATTAGGTTCATATATTTGATTTTAAGAACAATTTGACTACACCAAATAGGAAGTATACAACTATGCATGAGCCACATATGAAACATAAGATTATTATTGAAACTCTAAGCAACCACATCAAGAACACCAATTCATATGATGAGTAGTGGTCTAAAAATTCTTTTTAAGGATAAAGAGAGTCATGGACATCATTTTTCACTAATTATTTCTTTAAAGTTTAGTAAACTACATAGGAAAAATTAGTTGATAAGAATTGTAAAGCTCTAAAAATGTATATT
Organism: Thuja plicata; assembly: GCA_018584345.1. Classification (NCBI taxonomy): domain Eukaryota; kingdom Viridiplantae; phylum Streptophyta; class Pinopsida; order Cupressales; family Cupressaceae; genus Thuja; species Thuja plicata. The sequence continues at coordinate 1,129,529 of MU227431.1, forward strand.
TAAGAGGATAAATGATGATGATATAGATGCTTTGTTGTTTTAAACAAAATGAACTCTAGTGATCAATAGATGAAACTTAATATTATTATTTATCCTCTACATCAAGAATAAATTCATAGAAGTGGGGTGCATGGTCTATAGATTTTTGTTCTATGATTAAGATAGTTAAGAATTGTTTTTGAATAAGTGATTCTATAAGGTCTATAAAACTATATATGATGTTTCCTTAAACATTATATTCATAATGATCATATAAATTTCTAGTCTTAGATCCTTCGTGATATACTAAGATTCATCCAATATCCAAGGGTTAGAACCACCTAATACATAGTCCAGTTCTAACATGATATATAATTAGACCAATACCTTTGTATGTATATTTAATAGTGTCTTCTTCTTACTATCAAACCTAAGCACTAAATAAATTAAGATCTCATGATTCCCTTGAAAAGTAGCATGGTATGCAATAAGAAAGAAATTTATAATAAAATTGAGAACGTGTTCTAATCAAAATGACTTGTTTATAGTTGCAAAAAATATAATCAAGCCAATATCTATAAAAATATATTGAATGAGATTAAGAACTATAGACAAGTCCTTAAATTTTCATGTGTTAGTGAATAGTATTAGCAAGTCGCTTCTTCAATGTATGTAATTTCTTTCTTCTCCAATACATACCATGGTTCTACATACCCTTTAATATCGTTAAACATTAGATATATATTTTTAAAGAGTAATTTCTTAATGTAAACTATTCATAAATGTCAATAGAGCATCTCCTTGTAATACATAAAATGTTGTAGTCTTTTTCTTGTTATTTTAGGCATCAATAGCCTTAACATAACTTAAGATATTTATAATAGTTGTAATATCCAAATAAATTTTTTTGATGCCTAATTATGCCAAAAAAAATGCCTTAAAACTATTTCACATTTATCTTCATGAAGTCTAAATCCTATTTGAATTCTTGAAGTCAGTAGATAATCCTAGAATAATTCCTCATCAATTGTATGATATGATAAGAAAAGGTGATAGAATTTAATGGTGATGAATCAATGATCAAGCAAACCGAACTTGATGAAAATAGGATACTAAGACCCTATTTGAGTGATTGCATTAATATGACTAGATAAAAGACAAAAAATTGGTATCTTAGAATGTGATCTTATTTAGTGGAAACTGTATGGAAGCTGCCTCTGTCATAGAAATGAAAAAATAGGAAATTCGCCAAAAAAAAAAAAAACAAGATCAACCGAAATTGAAACAAGATTCCATGGAAACCAAATTATATCCTGAAAATGAAAGGATAGTCACGAAAAATTTGAGACTTCTCAAGAATTGTTTTTCAGGAAATGAGCTTTGAATAGATAATATGATGTTTCGTTACCAGAAATGAGTAAATAATGACAGGAAACAAAATTAGAAAACCAGAAATGAGATTAAAAAATGAGAAATGATACCATTCGAATAGAAAACAATTTTTTAAAACTCTGTTTTTGTAGCCTGTTAATTGTAAGTAATTTTTAATGTTTCAAGTGTGTTTGAGAGGTAAATTCTTGAAGTGATAGTGGCACACACACACAAAAAAAATATAAGCACTTTTCTTGGTCTTTAAGGCTAACAATGAGTGTATGTTTTTTTGAGATGTCTATGGGTATTGATACAAATGAAGACAAGATCAAACAAACTTAACCCTAAGGAGTCGGCTGAGTACTCAAAATATTTTCCCACAACTTGGTATCCCACAAGAGCTATGCGCAATACAGTCAAAGGAGACTGTGCAATGAGACCTCCAATGGTGTATTATCTTCTTTAAAATACTCAGGGACTAGATATGGTGGGTTTCTTTAGGAGATATTCTTCCCTCTCCTTGCACATATATTATGAAACTTTTAGAGGCAAACTAGGTAAATTGCTGCTCTGAAGAGTCTAGTAAGTGCATCCATTCAAAGATATCTAATTTATCATACAAGGCCTCATGGTAGCATAAATTTTATTTAGGTCCTATAGACCCCAAACGAGACCAGGCATAAGATATCTTTTCCCTTAGAGACTATAATCTCAAGAAGGTATTTGATGATAGTTTGCTAGAAGAGGTTTGATTTTCCTTGTTCCTACTCGAGTCCTTCTCGTGACAACTACAGGTCAAGATTTTTGATTGTCTTCAAGAGACAAGAGCATTCTCTTCTTCCATAGTTTCTTATCCCAAGCATGCCAAGCATTTTTTAATTTATGAAATATTCCTTGCCAATCAAGGATTGAATAGGTCAAGGTTTTTTTATTATCTTAAAGAGACAAGAACATACTCACCTACTACTCGATGAATCAATAATAAATTATCCTTCTAATTAAGCTAGGTACCTATGAAAAGATGCTAATAGAAAACATGATGTTTTCTTGAAGATGACTAGGAAACCAGCATAACATATTTCATTAGTAGTTTTTGAGTTTGATTTGATCTTCTACAATCGATCTGCAAAAACTTGTTAAATTCTTCAATATGCACGCTAAATTCAGATCTGAACACAAAAAGGTTAATGGATTAGAGGTTAGATTTCAAATTTAGAATGAAAACTTAAAGGTTCTGCTAATTTACCCCCAAAATGAATAAATGTTCACTAAAGACGAAGTATTTACCAGAAATGAAGTAAATATTATCGAGGAGAACACGGTTTACTGGAAATAAAAAATGTCACTAGAAATGAATGAGGATTCACCAGAAATGCAAGAGCTCCTGGAAATGAAAAAGGATTTTTAAAGGATGAGACTGTACTACAATATGTTCTTCCTAGAAATGAAGAAATAGAACAATAACCAAAATAATGAATACTTGAAATGACCTTTTATGACCCAAAACAAAGGAAGATTTACCAAAACTGAAGGATGTATTTTGGAATTGAAATGCTTCTACAACCTACAAGCACAATTTTGTAAAAAATGATGAAAATCAAGGCCTAGAGCCCCACGGTGGGTGCCAAAAATATGTGTGTATATATTGTACTAGAAAATAACCTTCAACACCTTTGATAAAGTATTGTATACATTTTTAGTGTTATGAAATTAATCAAAGAAAATAATTGAAGTTGAATTATTGCCTTCTAGGCATGAAGACACTCATGAAATGAACCATTTAACTAAAATGAATCTAATTCGATGAAATTTTGATCTAAAATGGATGCAATTGAGCTATGATGTAAGATAATTGATTAGATTATGCATCTACATGATGGATTAAGCTAAGAATAGAGATGAATTTAGATTGAAAAAGATGAACTACTAAAATGGTGTCAACATACAATAGCTATGAATGATCAACTTGAATTAAAATTAGAATTATCAAGTTTCAAATGAGAATGGGATCCATATTTCCTTGATTGATATTGGTTTTACAGACTCTCTTGTAGGGAAAGTTTCAAATATAAACTGCGTGGTTGAAATTAAATTTGAGATGTGTGCATGATATTAAAACTTGAGCAATCCATGTCCCTCAATTTGATTGTTGGATGTGTTGACTTTTGAGACATGTGGAGAGAATATTAAGGATTTGATTAAATCCAATTAATTAATATCTTTATCCATGCATATTTATAATTTTGATTTAATTAAATGGCTTAGGACATTCACTGATGCTTTCTCTTTGATTCTTAGCCTTTTATGTTTGATTATTTGATGACCAATTTTCGATTGAATTATGTAACTAAATTGATTAAATTCACTCACACAACTAGGATTGAGGTCTGATTTGATATCTTGATTAGGACCTAGGGTAATTCATTAGAGATTTTTGTCTCTGATATCTTGATTAGGACCTAGAACACAATTATCTTTTTTTGGGTGCATAGGCATTTTGACTTAGTTAGTTGTAAATAGTTCTCAATAGTTATTTCTTTCCTACATTATTAATCGTGCTAGGTGGTTAACCTCTAACTACTCCCTACCTATGCTTCCATCTTATTAGGAGAGATGGTGTCATCCTATAATCTAATATCTCATGCTCTTTCCTTTATAGGCATAGTACATTGTAGATTTAATATCAATACATTCATCCATTAGGGAAATATTATTTGTTACCATGTTGAAGGTTTGTAAGTCTTTGTAGGTCTTGGTAATTCGATCATACCTAAAAAGAATGCCTGCGAATTGATTGTGCTAGGATGAAAATAAATAAATAAAATATTCCTTATATAGGGTTCTTAAGGTATTTTCAGTTTTAGAAAAACTTCCAATGGCCATATACAAAAGCAAGATCAGGTTTCAAAAGTGCAACACCGACACTAACAATGCATCAAATTTTGAGTACTTTTAGTTGATCGCCCATATGGAATATAGTGCTAAAATAGGTCCCATGTACCCAAAAGGATTAAAGGTGCTAAAAATGGGCAATGGTAGCGAAAAGGTTCTATGGTGCCTAGGTTTGAATATAGGCCAACAAAAATAAATCCTCTGAAAAAGGATTCATTGGTTTTATTCCTTGTAATGCGTAACGAAAGCCTAATTTGATTATTTGACAATAGTATGATAGAATAAGGCCCAAATAAGCTTAAAATGACATAGGACAAGGAACATTAAAGGAAGGGCCCAAAAAGGAGAATGAAATTGGAAATGGACTATAATTTATGACACTACAATAAGATATATGTGTAGAAGAATGAGTAAATACTAATTTTACATAAGAACATATTATTCTAACATATCATTAGAGCAGGAATGCAGTCAACCTTAGATGGCAAGTTTACAACTACCAAAAGAGTGACAAGGAGATCTAAGGGATCTCCTTGTCAGCAATGAAGATAGCTTAATCTAATGTCAGAGGTATGAATGCCTCTGACAAAAAATGTAGAATCAAGAAAGAGATGGATTCTATGAGGAATGACATCATTTTGGTGCAAGAAACAAAGATGTCACAAGAAAATTATGACAAAACATTAGAAGAATGGACCAAGTGGAATTCTATTCACATGTAGGTTAATGGAGCTTCTGGTGGCATGGCTATTTTATGGGATCCTAAAACAGTGCAAGGACAGCTCATTGATCAAAATGACAATTGCCAAATTGTGACAATCAAGGTTTTTGATTTATCCTTTATCTAGATTAATGTCTATGGCCCCATGACAACACATGATAAGAAGAGAGTTTTTTTGAATCTAACACACAGCATCAAAGATCAAACTAACCAGCATATCATTATGGGTGGAGACTTTAATACTATCCTTAAAGCTTCAGAAAATATTGGAGGCATCTGCCCCCCCCATGAAAACAATACAAGATTTCACAAAATTTGTTAAGGATAATAACTTGATGGTTATTGAACCAAAAAATGGCTCTTTCACTTGGACAAACAAAAGAGCACACTTCTCCCATATTGCAGTAAGACTGGATAGGTTCTTAATATCCCAGTACTGGAATCTAACAACTTTTACCTTCCAATTAAAAGTCACGGCCAAGCCTAGATCAGATCACTTCCCAATTTCTCTTCATATTCAAGCTCCCACAATCACAGAGGGGTTCAATCATCAGCCGACCTTTAAATTTGAGAAAATGTGTCTTTGACATCCGTGTTTCTTACTGTAAATTAAAAAATGGTGGATTAGTGCACCTAGGTGTGAAGGATCCAAAATACATCAGTTTGCAGCAAAGTTGAAACACATCAAAAAATGGAATGAGTAGACATTTAGAAATATTTTCAACGAAAAAGAGATTGTTCTTCAATAGCTGGCAAATATTCTTGACAAGATAATTAATCAGGGTATGGATAAGGATAAATATGAGAAACGGAAACATCTTCAACAAGTATGGAAAGAACTATGTAAAAGAGAAGAAGTATATTGGTGCCAAAAGTCTCAGGAATTATGGTTAAAATAGGGGGACAATAACACACAATACTTTCATGCCTCGACACAATAGAAAAGAGAAGCAAACTGAATCTTTGTCATTAAAAAAATAGATAATGGTACAATAGTATTTGATGCTCAAGGGATTCAAAATGAACGGGTTAGATTCTTCAAAAATTTACTTGCACCAACAAACTTACCAATACCAGCAGATCAACAATTGCAAGACATTCTGCAAGGCATCCCCTCAATTATCACATAAGAAGATAACACAGCATTAATGGCCCCCTTCACATTTAAAGAAACTAGAAAAGTAGTATTTTCTTTGCCCCCGGACAAGTCTCCCGGACCAGATGGATTCATAGCTTTATTAATTCAAGAGTGTTGGGATTTGATCGGATGGGAATTACTTGCTTTTATTGAAGATTCAAGGAAAAGAAGTGCTATTTAAAATACTTTAACACTACCAACATTGCCATTATCCCTAAGATCAAAGTGCCAAATTTTTTTTCATATTTCGGACCAATTTCGCTATGCAACACAATATATAAGATTATAAAAAAAGAAATCTACTTGAGAATGCAGTATCTGATCCCAAAATTAGTCTCTCAAGAACAAGGTGGATTTGTCCCGGGAAGAGATAATAGATGGAGGGTGCTCTGGTGGTACATGTGGTCCTACATTCAATTCACACAAGAAAGTCATCAAATTTTGTCATCAACCTTGATATGATGAAAGTATATGATAGGGTGGGTTGGACCTTCCTTTCCAAAGTACTAAAATAGTTTGGGTTTGCAGATGGCTAGTGAAAAAGGGTCATAGCTTGTAATTTAGGTGCGTGGTTTTCAGTGATAATAAATGGTGTTCGAGTGGGGTTTTTTTATTCGACTCAAGGGATCAAAAAAGGTGATCCTTTATCCCCGGTTTCATTCATACTAATACCATAAGCCTTTAGCAGATAAATCCATATTAAACACACACTTGGACACTGGGAAGGCACAAAAATAGGGGATTCAAAATTAGTGACAACTCATTCTTTATTCGTGGATGATACTTTGTTATTTGGAGCATAAAATTATAAGGAGGAAATACAGACTAAACAAACTCTGGACTTGAACACTAAAGTATCTAGCCCAAAAGTCAATGCACAAAAGCCCAAAATATATTTTTTAATACCAGTAAGATATTATCAAATAGAACAGCCAACTCTTTGGGGTTCACAATTGAATTTCTACCCTCGGTGTACCTTGGCATCCCCTATTTTATGGGAGAAAATAAAAGTTCATATTGGATGCCTATCATTGATAGAATCAAATCTAGAACTATGGCCTAGAAAGTGAGATGATTATCATTAGTAGGGAAAATCCTACACATCAAAATAGTATTGGCTTCTATCCCTAATTATTATCTTTCAGTATTAAAGGCTCCTCCTTCAGTGATCCACATAATCCAAAAGACACTCCAAGAATTTCTATGGTCAGGTAATATAAATGGTGCAAAGAAAATACCTCTTGTTTCCTTGAAAGATATGGAACAGGTGAAATCTTTGGGCGGGGTGGGTATACATGACTTGGAAAATAGAAGCAAAGCCTTTGGGGGTAAATTAGTTTGGCAAATGTATCTCAAATCAGATAACAAGTGGTGCCAAATAATGTAGCAGAAGTACTTAGACAATACTTTCCCTTCAAGAATACTCACCATTAGAGACCCCCAAAAGAATCAGCCATATGGGAATTCATGATGGCCTCAAGAGATATTGCTACCATATACATTACCAGGGAGGTAAACAATGGGGACAGAGTTAAGTTTTGGAGAGACTCTTGGAATGGCTCTCCTCCCTTATCCCAATCAGCAACATAGGATGACATGGTGGTTTCTGCAGAAATATATTGGGGATTATATTTGTTTGATTATGTATCTACAGTTTGCATGTTTTCCAACAAAGTGATTTGGAAAGATCCAGAGGAGCTTCCAATTCCACCATTGGATAGAAATAGATTAACACAAATCCTTCAAGCCAAAGAGTTCCTCCTGTTAAGAAAAGAGGATAGATTAGTGTGGGCTCCTGCTAAAAATGGATCATACAATGTCAAAGATGGATACAGGATTATCCAACAACAACAATCAAACAAAGCTCCTTGTCGTGCATTTTCTTTTTGCTAGATCCAGGTAACACTCCCAAAGGAATGATGTTTTTCTTGGATAGCTTTAAGAAAAAGAGCTAGATTACTAGTGATCGACTAACTAAGTTCCACATTTCCCAACCATTCAAATTCTTATAATGTGATCAAGAGTTTGAAGATGTGGATCACCTCTTCTTAAAATGCCATTTTGCACACCAATGCTAGATGCATGTTCTTGGAAAACTAAATTACCTCACCCCCCTTCCAAATACGTTATGGGATCTTTTTAAAGCATGCCCAGAGCTATACTCTAAATCACTTTTCTCTAGTTTGTGGAAATGTATCTCAGCTTTAGTTATATGGGATTTATGGTGGGAATGCAACAAGATAATCTTCTGGAAGAATCCCTCCCCAATAGAAACAATTTTGATTAGCATTGAAAGCTCCATATCCAAAGTAGTCAATGCAAGTCATGCTAGAGTCAAATGTAACCTGATACTAACAAGATGGGATAACTCTATTATCCGAGAGTGGAAAGGAATACATGTTCCTATTGGATGGGGGAATCATGATCAAGCTAGCCAAACTCAATGCAGGGATTCTGTCTACTAGATTCCTCCTCAACCTAAATCTATTAAAATCAACTTTAATCCAGTGCCTCGAGAGGAAACCCTATCCAGTCATCGATAGGTGTGTGCATTAGAGATCACCATGGATAATTCTTGGCTATCAAGGCATCCCCAATGCCTCCAGGAGCTAAAAATATAGTAGAAGCACATGCCCTATTTACTAGACTTGTCTTGGAGAAAAGAGGTGGGTTTGACAATATACATGTAGAAGAAGACTCTATGGTAATTATAAGTGCATGTATTAAAAGAGAGCCACATAATTGGAAATTAAGGTATACTCTTCAACAAATTTGGAAGCTTTTAGACACGTTTACAACCCTATACAAATCCCACACCATGCGAGAAGGAAATGTTGTTGCAGATTATCTTTCCAACATGGGATGTGACAGCCTTAAGAACGAGGACATAAACCCATGGGACTTCATAAATAAAGACATCAAAATGCAAAGGCTGGTTGCAATTGACATGGATCCTCATAAGGATGAAGGAAGATATTAGTATGATGCCAAATCTGTGAGATAATCTTACAGGACAATGATGCACCTAAAAACCTCCGGTGATGATTGCTTCACAGGGTGATCCCAGACAGGAAAATAGAATCTGATGGTCATTATTAATCCACACTATGCGTAATAACTTGCATTTGTATACAGCCAAGAAGATTCGTCACATGGCTAAAACAAGCCTAACTCACTTTTCATGTGAGGAAACAAAATATGCAGAGACATAATGCTTCCAATGTGATCTTTGGATACACGGTGACCTCACAATGGTATTTTCTAGTGTATTCAAGCTTAGTGATCTTGAAATTAAATGCTATAGTGTGCAAAGGATTTAACTCAGGGATAGGACATGATTTTTCTATATGTAAGTGATCACATGGGCTTTGTAACATGTCTTGCCATAACTATTACTTAAAAAGGGAAAAATTGTATATGCAGAGCTCAAAATAGAGTAGCAAATGACTCCATTTTCTCTGATGGCACTATTTACAGATGTGTATCCAAGATGTGATTCATGTGGACTTCTGCACAATGAACTGCTTCCATGGAATTAAAGAATCTTCCTCGTTCCTAGTGAAATAGAGGCACACCTCCCTGCTAGGGTTGATGATTCCCAATTAGATGCAATATTTTTATGCCACACATCGATGATACATAGAGCCATCCATAGGGTAATTGGTGAGCATATCCTTGTGCCAAGATCCAAGAAGGTCTTATTCCCATCCCAAATTGTTTCAGTTTTCTTATCCAACTCCATGGATTTGCTCCAGTCCATGGACTTACTGATGCTTATAGCCAACAAGGTAATATGGCCATAGTATATTAGGGATAATTGACTTACTCTTGAAATTAATAAGTATAATTTGTGGTGTGGGTGTGCCTTAGTGGGTGGCTTGTTCTACCAACACCAACTACTAGCTATGCACGAATTTATGCTGGTGTATGACAGCATCAAGAAGACGTTGGAGAAACAAAGCTTTCACTCTCTGAAGAATACATTACAGGTTGTGGATATGGTGTTGGAAAAGGAACTCGAGGCAAACATCAAACACACAGTATATGCCATGCTCGACATCTTGGGTTACCCCAATATCTCTTTGAGGACACTCATCCATGCTTCAGATCATGCAATCAAAATAGAGACTTCTACAATTCCAACCAATGTGTCAAATCTCAATCTATCGTCTGTTTCGGGACCACATCCAAATAAGGGATATTTTTTTCTGGGGTTTCGCAAGAGTAGAGTGTAGATGAAATGGATGTGTAGAGTACCGATGTTCCCATTGCTCTCTAATAGGTTGGGGAAATGCTTGGGGTATTGTTCATGGGAATATGGTTCCCCTACAAACTGAATCAGAAGCCATGGAAGAATATTTTTAGTATGATGGATCCTATTTTTTTGGATGAAATTTTGGCATGAATTTGGTCATAAAAATTAGCATATAAATCCCCTTTTGGGTATTTGACAAACATTTTTGAACTAGAGAGCTTAAATGTTCATCAGAGCTTAGCTCATATCTATTTTGTAATGGACTCATATAGGATTTTATATTATGCAAAAATACTTGTAATAGGCTATGATTTCGGGTTTTCTTTACTAATTCTTTCCCAGATGAGCCTTCGAATCAGTTTATAAACTAATAAAAATATATAGTGGCTAGTCCACTCTTGTTTAAAAAAAAAAAAAACTATATAAATATGTTAAAATAAATGTTTAACCCATGCCAACATTATATCATTAAATTTTAAGCATGTCCTTTAGTTAGGAATTATTTAATCTTCCTACCTTCTTGAAAGTACAAAGAGTATTATTAACTTGTAGAACCTAGATGTAAGAATTTAAGCATAATAGATTTAATTATAACCTTACATGCATAGCTAAATTCTAGTGCACAATAACATATTCTCTAGGATATCTATATATCTGTTGATTAATTTCGGGGAACTCAATTTTTTTGTGTCTCTTAAATTAATATTAAGATTATAAATATCACTTAAAGGATGATCTCAATATGATCAATAAAAATTAGATTTGACTTGGATTACCTTTTACTTTTACAAGATTTCCATATCTACTAGACCCCTTCATAGCTTTAAATAATGAATCATAGAGTATATGCCTCGAATAAATTCAAATTCATCATAAGGGTCACATCTCTTGGGTTCGTTGTATGTCAAGCCACTAGGAATCCAATGACAAAAGCTTAGGAAAACTAGTGTCCTTCATATATTCTCATTTGGATCTATATAGACAAACACTA
>MU227431.1:1165685-1206262 GCA_018584345.1 Thuja plicata
TCTTTGATCTTGACAATGTTGATCTATACACGAACATTTGGGCTATCTTGTGAGCTATCTTACAATGATCTTGCTTTCATTCCTTTCATGTTTAGCCTTCATATCTATCTTCCTCCATTAATTTTTTCCTATCACTATCATTTTCCCCTTTGGTATTGATCTAATCAAAAAAAGGAGTAAAACACGGTGCTATGAAGCCTCTTGACATATCTACTCCTTTCGATTGCATCCTTTCCTTCTCTTGCATTACGCTTTTGTGAATTATCCTATGCTGACCTTTCATTGCTTATCTAAATGTGCTTTACATGACGTTTCTTTTTCCCTAGCTTGGGTACTCTTGAGGAGTTTGCCTTTGAGAATTTCTTCCCTTCATTCTCCTTCATTCTCATGTCTTCCATCTCTTCCACCAGCTTGCTAATCCCTCTTGTCCTCCACCTTGCTAAGCATTAGGATTGCGCGATGTGATTTTTCTTGGGAGTTTGATGCCCATTCTGTCTAGGGGCATCTTTTGTACATAATTATTGATCTTGAAAAAAATTCAAAAATTGATATATTGTCAAAAATTCAAAAATTGATATATTGTCAAAAATTATCATCTTAGTGAAAACCTAGCAATAGGCACTTTGATGTATCTCCAAAAAAATTATATATTCCAAAAATACAAAAAAATTCAAATATTCAAAAAATTCAAAAAATAGAAAAAGTGCCTTGGTGAAAACCTGGAAACAGGCGCCTTGGTAGAAAAAATTCAAAATTTTTTATAAAAAGTCTTGGAAAAAAGAAGAAAAAAAAATGAAAAAATGAAAGAGAAAAATTGTAATAAAATCCAAGTGGTGAAAACTCGAAAACAGGCACTACTTGAGGCCATTGCACCCCTATTTCTTAGCGCGTGACCTCAACACTTAGCCTTTCTCCATCATGCCTTGTCCTTGTTGCCTTGGTTTGGAATTGGTCTTTGTCTTTGTCTAGGGGGCATAACTGTATTAGCTTCGGTCTCTTGGATGTGTTTATCTTTAGGACGCCTCACAAATGGTGTTTTTCAATAACACCCCAACTATATTTTTCAATACAACCCCTGACATTGAGTGTTTTTTAACACTTATCAGTTTGGTCTTACCCTGTTTTGTCATGTGGTCTTACTTGCTTGCAAGCATTCGATCCTTATCCTCGGAACTCAGTATCAGTTAACACACTTAAATTTTTAAACATAACACTTAATGCTTGAGTTATGTCATGATCTTTTCTTTGTGTGCTGACTGTTATTGATTTTCATTGAGTTTCCTTGTCTAATAAGTCTCTCCATGATGCATAGCTAGAGGACTTGGGGCATGGGACATATTTTTATTTGTACACAACCGTTCTGCTGGTCATCCTGGCCTCTATGCCTTGATGCGAGCATGGTTTTTCTATATTAAATTGGGTAAGCTAAGATCACAGTCATCTTGACCTTTATGTCTTTGATGCTTATGTTATAATCTTTCCACATTTCAAATCCGATATACATCACATTCATATCCTCATAGTTGCACTCGTGACTAGTGATGGTTGTGTGATATTTCTGATATAAATCGCATTCATATCTTCATAGTTGCACTTGTGACTAGTGATGATTGTGTGATTTTCTGATGTCTGTTAATAATGGCCCAATGATGAAAATAAGTTCCTTAACATTCTCTTATGAACACATTATGAAAGATACATCTCTTAATATGCTCCCCAAACCCTATTACATGACATATCAAAAATGACTAACCCTGAATGCATAAACCCTAACCTGACAACATAGTATAGAAACCTCACTCTACTAATCAACCCGACACTATGGCATGAGAAAACCCTAAATTTGCATCAACCCAACCACAATACAGCCAAGTTGATGTAACTCAACATCAATATTTTATAATAGCTCATAGATGATATACTGAAAAGATGGAATGCTATCTTCATGGCATGAAGGTACTATCGTGGCACTGTGAAAGGAATGTCGAGGCACTATGAACTGACATGGCATTAACTTTGTTTGTCAGTGGACTTCAAATATGGGTAAAACACATTGCATAGTGTTTGTCAATTTCATTTTTCACTTAGGGTTTTCCCCTCTGTGGCATCGCCATGCTTTTTTGAACTGGAGTTGGGAAGCCATAGTCGATGGTGCTGAATCAGCTTCTCGAGTATGTGAAGAAGCTCAGGATTCTCAGGCTCTATGGGAAAATATGGTTTTGAACTTGCTCTGCCATAACATATGGTGCATTTTGTGCATTTATTTGGAGTCTAAGGCTTGTTTGGTTGAACTTGGAGTTCGAGATCTCGGGCTCTGTCGACTATGAGTTATGACCCGTGGCCTCCAATATGTGAAACACCTGCAGGGGTAATTTTTAGAGCTCAGGCTCTATAGTTTTGGAAGCCATAACAGATGGCACTGCCCTTTCTTTGAACTGGGACTTGAAGTTGGTATTTATTTCACAACCACTGTCATCTTGGAATAGATATAAGCTGTAATTGAGAGGTGTAGAGGGATCCATGAGACTCAGACTAGAAACTAGGCATCTCAGCCACTACTTCAGACTCATTCCCAAATGATGGTGAACTTACACATACAGAGGTCCTAATTTTCTCTATTGAAATACATAGAGCTTGGGCTCCATCTCTTTTGTTGTTAACCCGCGACACTTGGCTTCTAATCTGCATCTCAAAACTCGGCCTTCTTGTCTTTTCTTCTTTAGATAAGTTACATCTTTTGTCAACCTTGCTTAATTTGCATCTTTAAATGGCACAAGAACATTATATAGTGTTACAATAACTCTATCTTTTTTTTGCAATCTTTTAAAAGATACACACCCTTGGCGGTAACTTAGGGTTTTTAAATATTGATGCTCTATTTGTTGAAGTTCATGTTGTTTATCTTGAAACTCCAGTATGTATTTTCATCACTTCTTCTGTAACCCTAAGCATATGCGGAGTTACCTTTTGTTTCATGTCTTGCTATCATGCTCTTTATAGTTGCTTTCTGCATTGCATCAATGTTAAAAAAAAAAAAATTGCTATTCTGGTGAATCCGCGAGTGATCTTTGAACATGTGCTAGTTTGGTATGAACTTAGGTTTCTCTTGTGTGGCTTTCTTTCTCACATGTATCTGCACTTAATTTTCTTCAAACACGATGATGTTGTCATGATCACAAAACATGTTCATCTCTTTGTCAAGACCGAATTCCGCCTTTATTCCTCTCTCTGAAGATATAAATATAAAGTTCTCCTCCAGCATGTTTGTAAACCGCATTTAGCTTCACTGGTGAAATCGTGAGCATACCTTACCAAAAATGAGAACATGACATGTTCAGAACACCGTGAAAGTGTTGTTCCTTTTAGTGTAAAAACACACTGTTCTTTTTATCAGCATATAAGATACCACCCATGGGGTTCGAGCATGGGCTCATGACTCCCATGGGAAATACTCACAATAGGAACCCTAAAAACATGTATACTCCATTAGCATGACTGTATGCCCTGCATTGTATGCATGATGAACATTATACTAGAATAAGATGTATTTGTCTAAATATCCTGCATAAAGACATTTCTTGGAATTTTTGGCATTAAGGGCATGAATACAATATTCTTTTGAAATCATGAACTATTATAGTATTATTTGAGTTCTTCATTTGATGAACATACACTATTTTTCTCATAATGTAGTTGTTTTCTATGAATTTTTACTTCATAAAAGCATATAAACATACTATAGCTTCAATTCTTGCTCATTAATTTTCACTTATAGCTCATATGCGTTTTGTCATTTCTGTTACATATCTCCATCTCTTTGCAAATCTTACTGTTCTATAAGCATAAAAAACAATATTTCATAACATAGAAATGATAACAATCCTAGACATGTATCTTCTAACATTGACTTTTTCAAAATGAACTATTATGCCTTTTCTACATTTGTATACTCACTGTAACAGCGTTACTTCCATTTCTCATTTGCATAGTGAACCTCTCATACTTCCATTTCTTCATATTTGAGTTCATTAAGAACCCTTACTCGCTCATGTGTCTCCTATAGCATCATGGATCTTTTTCTGTATCTTCTCCTTTATGAATGTGAACTCTAACTTCCTGAGATGTGAATAACCTTTCGTACATATAATGACTTATATGAAGTTCGAGCACGGGCTCGTGAATCTCATTGCATTTTCTCTTGCTATCTGCATTTAGTTATATGATCACCTATTGCACACATATCACTAATCAATCTGTTAGGTCAGTAGATAAAATGAATCAATTAGTGTTTATGGGTGAGTGTCATCTAGGATGGCATTCATTCATGAATGTTGGTTGGTTCATTTGTGTTTTTTGAACTAACAGATTGATCTAATTCTGAAAAAGGTTTCTCAGATAGAAATACTAAGTCCATTTCATTCAGATATCTGGTTATAAAGACAAGAATAACATACATCAAATTGACCATAAATAGCAAAAGGTTTCATGTTTAGAATAAGTCCCTTTAATACTATGTTTCAGATATTGTGCATGCACATTTTCTTGTTACATTGGTTTCATCAGATTGATATGTAGCATTAGAAGAATTGATTGTATGTTTTTTGTGTCCCGTGTATTACTTAGATCCAACTGGATCTGACACCCCTTTTCTCTCTCATGATGTAGGTGAAAACCCTAAAGACCTAAATGAAGATGAAGACCTGGACTTGGAGACATGACAGACAAATGTACTCTTTTTATTGACATGAAAATGGAAATATAAAAAGACACTTGTACACTATACTTAGTTTGAATGCACAATGTAATTGATCAGTTATAAGTTTTGAAGTTCTGGCATGTGATCAATACTTAGTGTATAATGATGATACTTGACAATGAATGCAACAATAAAATGTTAATCAACAATATCTGAAGGATAGTATTAATTAGACTCAGGTAAAAATGCATTTTTTTCCTATTTGTAGGTGTTTTGTTGTATGCTGTTATTTTGTATGTTGTTATTTAGGGTAACAATTTTAGCAACTTCAACTAGATGTCTGCTTTCTAGACATGACCTTTAGACCTTATCTTAGGGCAAAAAAGTTACAAAGCCAGAACCATGGATGCAACCTTTATTGAAATGAAAACTAGACTAAACCTAACCCTCAAAGCAAAGCCATAGGTGAATTTGATTAAATGGAATTTGCAGAACTTCCCCATCAGTTGTGGACAACAAATAAACATTATTTTCCTTACAAGTTGTAATAACAAAAGGGCCTAACCAAAAATGGTCAAATTTATCATGCTGACCTAGTCTGCTCTTCAATACATCCCACTTGAGTACTAGATCCCCTTCCTTGAAATTCAGGGATGTAGCTCTCTTATAAAAAAACCTCTTAGTTTTTGTTTTCCTTAACTCCATAGTATCCAATGCCTTTTTCCTTTCTTCTTCTAGTTGCAGCAATTCAACATATCTTAGTTTAAGAGGATCTTCCCCTTCAAATAGTAACATTTGATCAACAAGCTGTAAAGCTGGAAATTCTATAGAAATAGGCAATTTGGCCTCTTTACCATAAACCAGGACATAATGTGAGTTCCCAATAACCTGTTTAGGTGTTATTCTATCCAGCCATAAGGATGCCTTCAATTTAGAGTGCCAATCACTCTTGTTTCCTTGAAGAGTATTTTTGATGATCCTAATCAGGTTCTTATTCGTAGAATTTGCAAGACCATTACCATGTGGGTAATAATTAGAAGAAGTATTCAAATAAATGCCATTCTTGACAGCCCACTCTGTTATAGCTGACCCAACAAAAGCTAGAGCATTATCTAAGACTATTGACTGAGGGACTCCAAACCTTGTTACAATATCATCATAGAATTTTAAAACAACAGCTCTAATAGATTCCTTTAGTGCAATAGCCTCAGTCCATCTGGTGAAATAGTCTGTGGTAGTTAAGATCCACTTATGTCATGCACTAGAATTTGGATTTATTGGACATATAAATTCCACTCCCCATTTATTGAATGGCTGATCTATAATGATTGGTTTTAATGGCAATGATACCAAGCTTTGTTTTCCCGCCAGCATAGCAAACTTTTGGTACCTTCTTGCCCATGAATGGGCATCTTTGAATAAATTTGGCCAATAATAGCTAGCTCTTGATACTTTCCATGCTATAGTTTTAGGGAAGAAATGTGCTCCACAAGACCCATCATGGAATTAAGATAGAATCTTGCTTTGATCAACATAGTCTATGCACTTGAGAAGAATACCAAAATTTTTTTTCCTATAAATAATATTATCAATTAGAACATAAGAAATAGAATGTAACCTAAAGTATCTCCTTTTGGCTCTATCTAGATTCATTAGACATTGACCAGTTTGCAAAAATCTGGTCATATCTGATAACAAGGATACTGAATCATTGATTAGTACAGAATTACCTTGGGGCAAAACAACCTCTTCAGTGGCTTCAAATTTATCTTCTCCTTCTGTCATTTGAGCACATAAGCCTTTTCCTCTAACCAGATTGGTCACATGGATTTTCACATTATACTCCACGACCCTTGTTACCCACCGTGCCCTCTTTTCATTGATATTTTCATTTAGCAAAAACTCTTTAATGCTAGGATGTGCAACCATTAGGTGTACCCTATTCCTAGCAATCAAATGCTTAAACCTTTTTAGGGATTTTATAGCAGCTAGCACATGTTTCTCTACAAATATGTATCTTTTCTCATAATCATCCATACCTTTGCTAAAAAATGCAACTGGCTGCTCCTGCTTTTCTTCATTCTTTTGAACCAACATTGCTGAAATAGTATTAACAAGAGTAGGGGCTAAAGACAAAGCCTATTTTATAAATTCAAAATTCTTCTTTCCCTTATCTATCCAGCTGAAAGGGACATCCTTCTTAAGCATAACAGTTAGTGCTTTCAACAAGTTTGTAATATCAGGGATAAACCTTCTAACAAAATTAAATCTCCCAATAAAACTCTGCAATCCTTTCTTGTGTTTAGGCAATGAAAGTTCTAGAATTACAAGAATTATCTCAAGGTCAATATTTGTACCTTCCCTAGACACCTTATATCCTATAATTTTACCTTTATGAACAACAAAAATAGATCTCTGCAGTATCTATCTCAAATTATCTATGTGCTGGTTTGCAATTTTGTTGTACATTGTAACATCATCTAGGTATACCAGAACAAACTTATACATTAAATTCTTGAAAGCCATGTCCATTGATTTTTGAAATGTGGCCCCTGCATTTGAAAACCCAAATGGAATTCTCTTGTAAGCCATTGTACCCCATTTAGTTGTAAAGGCTATTTTAAACTGATCAAATTCTTTAACTAAAATCTGGTTATAACCAGAATAACCATCAAGAAGGGAGAATCTATCAGAACCAGATACATATTGTAGGATTTGTTCCATAGAAGGAAGAGAGGGAATATGATACCACCATTCAAAAGATTATTCAGTTCTTTCAGTGCTAAAGGTTCTAGTTTGGGGTTGATAGGTCTTTTCCTTTGTCTAATGGGCTTGGCATTTGGCTCTAATTCTATGGTATATTGATTTAATTGAGGATCAAATCCTTTTAAGTAAGCATAATCCCATGCAAAAACATCATTATATTCCCTAAACAAATCAATAAGCATTTTATTTTCTTCAGTGGAATTAATGTTACCAACCTTCAAGTACTTGTCCCTGAATATCTCCACTTCTTGATAGTGATCTTCCTTGATCAGAAAGTTGGTTTTGTTATTTCTAAATTGATCATCAGAGTTGAAAGCTGACTCTAAGCTAACTAATCCCCTTGGAAGCTTATTATTCTTTAGTTGAATGATTTTATTTTCCATTTGTTGATTGAATTTATCATTTTTAGAAGCTGAAAAGCCTTCTGTTTCAGTCATAAAGCTTAAAATATGTTCATCAATGTTAAAAACCTGCCAATTAATATCATTGTGAAGGATAGATGGCCTTAAAATAATTTTAATATATGAATGATCTGAGAGATGTCCTTTGTTTTCAGTAATTGAAACATGAGAACCAATACTAGCCAACCTATCAACATGCATATTTTTTCATCTAGGTATAGAAATGAGGTTAAATGCGTCAAAATTATCCAAAATATCAGAAACTCTAGATTTGTACAGCTTCAAAAGATCATTTTTAACAACATTGATACCTCTCACTTGATTTATTATCAACTCACTATCCCCAAATTCCCTTAAGCACTTGATTCCTCTTTTCCTTTCCCATTCTAATCCCTGGATCAAACTCTCATATTCATCTATATTATTAGAGAATGGAAAAGATAGTTTACATGGAGCATAAAATTTATCACCATCAGGTGAAATTAACATAACCCCTTCACCAACACCTTCTTTGTTTTTAGATCCATCAAAATATAAGTTCCATAGCTGGTTAGATAATTCAGATTTAGAAAATTGATCTTTAATCAGATTAGGCACAATTGAATCAGATTCTATCATCACATAGTTACCAAAACCATCATCAAACAATTCATCATCTTGATCATCTCTGGTAGCCTATTCATCCAACACAATATTAGGATATTCCTCAGTTTATGTGTTATAAGCTGAACTATCACTGATTTCATCTGGATCCATGATCACACAACTTGCAATTATGGGACTAGGATTATAAGGCTCTATCTGATCTTTGACCCATAGCTCTAACTTTATGGTCACCTTAGCACCATATCTATTTCTGAAATATAGGTGACACCAATCTGATGAGAAGTATCTATCTATTTTGGATGTGATGTCTCTTGATAAACATAGGGAAAAGTAAGGTGGCAGATCTACGAAAAAAATATTTTAGGAAATGGAGAATTTTGGACATGAGTGTAAGGTCAAACTTGTATTTTTAACAACACCTATGGTCTTGACTAAAGAACCATCCAGCTAGACAAATCCTTTCTCAAGAGGTTCATACTTTAAATTCAACAAATCAGCTATCTTCTTTGGCATGACAGTGCTGGTTGCACCACTGTCAACCATACAATTATGCACCAACTTTTTTCCAATGATCAAAGAAACATAAAAAGAAAGAGGATTACTATTTGAAATTTTTTTACCTCCTTTTCTGTCATCTTTTGTGTATTTGTTGGTCCTTTACCAGCCATCACAGCTGGTTGCTTCAAATCTGCACTCTTCTTACTCACTTGTGATGTTGGTTGTTACACTCTAACAAACTTATTTTCTTCTTTAACCACCTCATCATGAACTTTTGAGGTCTCTGAATTGGCCATCACCACTCTAGGAAGGTGTTGAATGGCTTGATGTGAACTTTCCATCCCTTTTGATAACTCTTCCTTCAATAAATGAGCTTGTCCTGGAATAGCTAATGAGACCCACATAGAAATAGAAACATTCACCTTATTCATATTATCAATTATATTATAGGGAATAGAAAATTTTACCTTCTGAGGTGACTTAATAATAGTCTGCTATGACTACCTCTGATGTTTTGTTTCTTTGTTTGCAAGAGTAGGAGGCCCCTTCAGGATGGAAACTAAAGGAATGAGTGGTGATTGAGTTGTGGCAGCAAACCTGGAAGCTGATTGCTATAATTCTAGAGCTCTCTTCTTGGCTCTTGTGTTTGCTGATACAGGTGAATCACCACTTACTCCACAAAACTCTTCATCTTGCCAATTAAGAAATGCAATGTCTAGAGTAGTCAGATCAGGGTGTTGTTGACTCTCATCAGTGGATGCATTAGGTCATGAATCAATTGCATTTTGAACCATTAGAGCTTGATTAAGCACTCCATTAGTTCACTTAGATTGATTCTGGGATTCATTACAAGGATAGCACCATTCATAATCAGAAAAAAGATTATTTTGGTTAGGAAGATTATCCCTAACAACATTGAGGTGTGCAGGATTGTAAGGTCTATAGGGCCTTTGATTCCAATTTTTCCTATTTGGAGTGTTATTTCCTTGGTATTGCTGCTTGCCACCTTAGTAAACGGGTTGAGTGGGATGCTGGGATGAAAAACTAGAAAATTGGTTTAGGGTATGGGCTATTAGATTGCTTTGCTGCCTTTTCAGCTTTACTAACACATTTCCAAAAGTATGGAGTAAACGCTCAATCTTTTGTTGGTTGTCTTTAATACTTTGCAACTCATTAGATGGGGTAGCAGGCATTATCTCTTCACTATTATAAGATGGCAATGGGGCCAAAGGTAGAACAACTAATGGAATATTGGATTGGATGTTAGGAAAGTAGGGCATTGGTGTCCTAGGAGGTATCTTCCCTACCTGAATGAGGCTATTCTCTGCCCTAATTACAATCTAAAAATAATTAGGTAAAGAATTTCCCCCCATGGATTGGATCATCACTGAAGTATCACTATTCAGGTTTTTAAGAAAACACAAAAATGCATATTCGGCAGAAGGTCTTACTGTGTCCGGGATCCTATTCCAAGTCTTCTAAAATCTGAGATTGAAATCATTTATCTCTTCTTGTGGAGCCCTTTTGATAGTATTCAATTGTTCTATGAAAGAAAGATTGTCAAATTTATCTTAAAAAAACTTAGATAATCCCTCACCTAGTGCATCCCAAGTAGGAATGGATCCAACCCAGAGAGTATAGAACCATCCCAATGCATTTCCCTTCAATGATGTAGCTAGTAGCTTCAAAGCCACATTATCCTCCATGATGTGATGGACATTGCAAAGAGAAGAAATATCTTTGATGTGCTCAATGGTTGTTGTTTGTCCTTCTCCTATGAAAGATGGCAATCCCTTCAATGCTGCCAATGGTATGTTTTTGTGATTTCCAATCCTTAAAGGACTACCTTGATCAAATGGAACAAAACACAATATTCTAGGCATTTCTTGTGCTGCAACAGCAAAATGTGCAACTTCAGGTAGTTCCTCTTATAATGATGGCTCAAGAACAACTTGAAATTGAAGTGCTGGAGGACTTTCTAAAGATTCCTGATCAAAATTTGGTAAATCAGCGTAGTAAGTGGGAGGAGATAAACTTCTCTTAGATCTTCTTCCCCTTGGCCTTCTTGGCTTCCTACCCCTTTCTATAGGCTGGAAGGAGAGCTCTTTTGGACCTCTAGGCTCTCTCTGGAAAGTTCTTCCTCTCCTGGTACGTGATAACTGTAAATACTCAAAGTCTTTTCCACTCCTTGTTTGGATTTGGTTCATGTATCACAAAGAGTCCCACCGAGTGTGCCAAAAATATTTAGGTTTATAATTACCACCTCAACTCAAGCATTGGGGCTTTAACAGTATCCTATCCTAACAATGGAAACCTTCTCTAGCTATGGGTGGACTATGATTGAGAAGGAGTCTCCAGATTCTAAGCCAGTTCCTATTTTATGTAGGATATCACCTTCTGATTGGTAACTTAATGGGGAAATGGAAAAGGAAGATTTTGAAAACAAGACTAGAATTAAAAGTGGAGTGATACACCAAAATTGGGGTCAAACTTTGTTTTGGACAATAATGCAGAAAAACCTAACTTATATGCTTAAAGCTTGATACTTTAGATCTCTGATCAACATATAGGCTAACAAATATTACTACTAGGGTTGAACCATGAATGGCTTGACTAAATAGAAAACATACAAATTTTTTACAAGGCTTTGAACAGTTGATTACCTATGGAAGGAATATAAAACTCACTTCTTTTGGATATTAATTTAATAAAACACTTGTAAGAAAAGATGACACAGGATGTGAAAACCAAACTCAAAAGATATATAGAGAAAATAGATTGTCTGCTTTATTACCCTCCAAAAATCTGATAAAATAGGTTACAAGGATCCGCTATGTATCCCACATGGCTCAATTTTCCGAAAAACATTTCCCTCCAAAAGTCCTCTACAATAGAGAAAAACCATTAAACCATAAGGCCTAACAAGTACCCCTAAATCAAGCCTTAAGTTTAGCCTCCTAAAGTTGGTGAATGAAAGATACATCTCTTAATACACTCCCTGAATCCTATTACATGACATATCAAAAATGAATAACCCCAAATGCATAAACCCTAACCCAATAGCGTAGTATAGAAACCTAACTCCACTAATCAACCTGACACTATGGTATGAGAAAACCATAACTTTGTATCAACCCAACCACAATACAACCAAGTTGATGTAACTCAAGCTCAATGTTCATTAACAGCTCATAGCAGATATACTAAAAAGATGGAATGTTGTCTTTTTGTCATGAAGGTACTATCGTGGCACTGTGAAAGGAATGGCGAGGCACTGTGAATTGACATGGAATTAACTCTGTTTGTCAGTGGACTTCAAAGATGGGTAAAACACATTGCATATTGTTTGTCAATTTAATTTCACACTTAGGGTTTTCTCCTCTGTGGTGCCGCCATGCTTGTTTGAACTAGAGTTAGGAAGTCATAATCGATGGCACTAAATCTGCTTATGGAATATGTGAAGAAGCTTAGGCTTCTCAAGCTCTTTGGAAAACCATGGGTTTGAACTTTCTTTTCCATAACATATGGTGCATTTTTTGCATTTCTCTGGAGTCTGGGTCTTGTTTGGTTGAACTTGGAGTTCATGAGCTCAGGCTTTGTCGACTATGAGTTATGACCCATGGCCTCTAATGTGTGAAACAGCTGTAGGGGTAACTTTTAGATCTCGGGCTCTATCATATTAGAATCCATAACAGATGGCACTGCCCTTTCTTTGAACTGGGACTTGAAGATTGTAGTTTTTTCCACAACCACTGTCAGCTTGGAATGGATCTAAGCTATAGTTGAGAGGTGTATAGGGATCCATGAGAGTTAGGCTAGAAACCAGGCATCTCAGCCACTGCTTCAGACTCATTCCCAACTGATGGTGAACTTACACTTGAAGAGGTTGTGGTTTTCTCTACTGAAACACACAGAGCTCGGGCTCCATCTCTTCTACTATTAACCCACGACACTTGGCTTCTAATCTGCATCTCAAAACTCAACCTTCTTGTCTTTTCTTCTTCAAATAAGTTACATATTTTTTCAACCTTTCTTACTTTGCATCTTTAAATTTCACAAGAGCATGATATAGTGTTACAATAACTCTATCCTTTTTTACAATATTTTAAAAGATACACACCCTTGGCAGTAACTTAGGGTTTTTAAATATTGATGCTTTGTTTGTTGAAGTTGTTGTTGTTTATTTTGAAACTCCAGTATATGTTTTCATCACTTCTTATGTAACCCTAAGCATACTTTGAGTTACCTTCTGTTGCTTGTCTTGTTGTCGTGCTCTTTATAGTTTCTTTCTGCATTGCATCAATGTTAACAAAAAACTTTTCTATTCTAGTGAATCCATGAGAGATCTTTGAACATGTGTTAGTTTGGTATGAACTTGGGTTTTTATTGCGTGGTTATCTTATTCACATGTATCTGCACTTAATGTTCTTCAAACAGGATGATGTTGTCATGATCACAAAACATGTTCATCTCTTTGTCGAGACTAAATTCCACCTTTATTGCTCTGTCTGAAGATATACGTATAAAGTTCTCCTCCAGCATGCTTGTAAACCACATTTAGCTTCATTGGTGAAACTATGAGCATACCTTACCAAAAATGAGAACATGACATGTTCATAACACCGTGAAAGTGTTGTTCCTTTTAGTGTAAAAATACACTGTTCTTTTTATCAGCATATAAGATACCACCCATGGGGTTCGAGCACGGGCTCGTGACTCCCATGGGCAATACTCACAAAAGGAACCCTAAAAAATGTGTATACTCCATTAGCATGATTGTATTCCCTGCATTGTATGCATGATGAACATTATACTAGAATAAGATGTATCTATCTAAATACCCTACATAAAGACATTTCTTGAAATTTTTGGTATTAAGGGCATGAATACATTATTCTTTTGAAATCATGAACTATTACAGTATTATTTGAATTCTCCATTTAATGAACATACACTATTTTTCTCATAATGTAGTTGTTTTCTATGAATGTTTACTTCATAAAAGCATACAAACATATTGTTGCTTCAAGTCTTGCTCATTAATTTTCACTTGCATCTCATATGCATTTTGTCAATTATGTTACATATCTCCATCTCTTTGTGAATCTTACTATTTTATAAGCATAAACAACAATATTTCATAACATAGAAATGATAACAATACCAGGCATGTATCTTCTGACATTGACTTTTTCAAAATGAACTATTATGCCTTTTCTGCATTTGTGTACTCATTGTAACAACATTACTTCCATTTCTCATTTGCATAGTGAACCTCTCGCCCTTCCATTTCTACATATTTGAGTTCATTAAGAACCCTTCCTCCCTCATGTGTCTCTTGCAACATCATGGATCTTTTTCTATATCTTTTCCTTCTTTATGAATGTGAACTGTAACTTCCTGAGATGTGAACAACCTTTCTTACATATAATGACTTATGTGAAGTTCGAGCATGGGCTCGTGACTCTCATTGCATTTTCTCTTGCTATATGCATTCAGTTAGATGATCACCTATTTCACACATATCACTAACCAATCTATTAGGTCAGCAGATAAAATGAATCAATTAATTTTTATGGGTGAGTGTCATCCAGGATGACATTCATTTATGAATGTTGGTTGGTTCATTTGTGTTTGTTGAACTAACAAATTGATCTAATTCTGAAAAAGGTTTCTTAGATAGAAATACTAAGTCCCTTTCATTCAGATATCTCGTTATAAAGAGAAGAATAACATACATCAAAGTGACAATAAGTAGCAATTTTTTTCATGTTTAGAACAAGTCCCTTTAATAGTATGTTTCAGATATTGTGGATGCACATTTTATTGTTACATAGGTTTCATCAGATTGATATGCAGCATTAGAATAATTGATTGTATGTTGTTTGTGTCCCATGTATTTCTTAGATCCAACTGGATCTGACACCCATTTTCTCTCTCATGAGATAGGTGAAAACCCTAAAGACCTAAATGAAGATGAAGACCTAGACTTGGAGACCTGATAAACAACCAACAAACATTCAACCAACCCCAAGGCAATGCATGGGACCCCTACTCCATACTTCTATCATGCTCTCTATTTTGCAAATGTACTCTTTTTCTTGACATGAAATGTGAAATATAAAAAGACACTTGTATACTACACTCAGTTTGAATGCACAATATAATTGATCAGTTATAAGTTTTTAAATTCTTGCATGTGATCAATACTTAGTGTACAATGATGATACTTGATTATGAATGTAACAATTAAATGTTAATCAATAATATCTGAAGGATAGTATTAATTAGACTCCTAAAAATGTAATTTTTTCCTATTCGTAGTTGTTTTGTTGTATGTTGTTATTTAGGGTAAGAGATACATTTTTATTTCTAAGAAAAGTGGATATGAGACACACGTCTGATAAAGCACTTCATTTTTATAAATAGATCTATGCTTAGTTGTAAACCCATTTCTTGAGGAACAAGTAAAGCATATATAATTGTTTTAATCAGTTTAACTAATTGTAAACATGCAAACTAGGAGATCTAGGTCAAGTTGTGAACCTTTGATCATAGATTTTTTATTGTAAAGTGTGAAACCTAATTAGGTCAATACATTGTATAAATAGATGTATTAATAAATTAGAACATGATGATTGTAGCATCAGAAGACATCTATGGATCAGACAGAGAGTTTCATGTAGAAGGACACTAAAGGAAGAATTTAGTTATGAAGAGCTAAGATTCAAGGCTACTGAGCATAATAGAGGTATTATCCATCACTATATGTGATACATATATCTTGTGAACTAAATGGATCTATATTCAGAAATTCAAGATTGCATACCATCAGGTCAATAAGTATTTTGACTACTCTCTAACAATTGTAGAAAATAGAAGAAATCATTTAAGAAGGTGGACTTAATAGTCTTATTGAAAATCTCTTAATTGAGTGCACCCTTAACAGTGTAGTTAAAATATCTTAACCGAGTAGACCTAACTAGTCTAAAATGTTACTCTTAGCAGGTTAAGATCATTAGAATTGATCACACTTGTAGCCTTAACTGAAACCTTCCATTCCACAGATAGAGAAGCTTTATGGGTTTCATCCCCACCGCATTTTTTACCTTCTAACATGGGTTTTCAGCATTACCAATTGTTGTGTCATGTGTAACTACTTTTCATGAATGTTTTCGATTAAGGGTAAAACAATTTTTCAAGGGAACAGTAACCCTTTACAAAAGACTAGGGATAGGAAGGAAGAAGCATAACTAGAAATAAATAGACAACATCAAAAGCAACAACTGGGGGAAAAGAAGGAAACATAAAGAACCCCTCCAGCAAAAGCACCCAGGGAAAATATGAAAGCAGACAAAAAGAGAACCAGTCCCTATGAACAAAGTCAGGTCTGCTTCAAGATCTCAGCAAACTCATCCATCACATGTTTATATTTATCGATGGCTTCTTTGAGGTCTTTTATATCTTTGGAGCTCCCCTGTTTCACTTTTTTAGCACTTGCCCTTATACGAGTTCCTGGGCCAGCAATGCTGGGGTCAACAGTATTATCCTCATCAACATTGATAGGGTTAGAGTCTCCATCCAGCATAGAGAGAAGAGCCCTAAGATTAATATTAGTCACTTTCATGCCCTCATAGTTATTTTTCATTATTCGGCTAAGGGTTTTTTCAATTCTCTGGATATGGCTTTCAGTAGTACGCTGACAAAAGTTGACCACAACATTGATCCTCAGCTTGAGTTTCTCCAGTAGGATTTTTTCCATATTCTCCTCCTGAGCCTCATTGATTGTAGCTTCTTTCAGAGGTTTAGAAATCAGGATAGCCATCTTATTAACCCTATCTTGGAGGTCATCATACTTACCATTAATATCCCTAATCTCTTCAAGAAGCCAGGTGTTCAGCTGCAGATCCATATCAACCCACTCTCTAACAACCTGAATAAACCTGCAGGGGTCTTGGGTTTATTTGGTCTCATTACCATGGCTATCTCAAGTTTTATCTTTATCTTTTTTATCCCCCTCAGATCTCATAACCTTGTCTTCCCTGGAAGTCTTACCCACAAAAGACACTGACTCCATATAATTCACCAGAACAGGGGTAGTTTCAGAAATGCCCTTCTCTTTAGTCTTCAAGCTCGGCTCACTATGATTTTTGACCCAAGAATTAGGTCTTTCCACCTCCAAAGCCATAGGCTCATCCTAAGAATTATTCTTATCCTGGCCCTTTGTTTCCACTTCCTCATAGCTACCTTTACTGTTATTTTCCATCTCCTCAGAGGAGCCCGTTATTTCCTGCTCAAGGGATTCATTGTCTTCCCCCATTTCCATACTAGTTTCTTAGAGAGGAATTTAGCAGCTTCCCCTTTTTCCCCTTTCTTATCCATATCCTTAGCCTCAGTTTCACTGTTCGTGTTCATGCCTTCCTCCTCTGTGAGAATCTTGATATGCTCTTCACCACCAGTGTTGACTTTTCCCTTCCTCTTTTTACCAGGAGTGTTACTCTTAGTTACCATAGGTCTTTTACCTTTCTTACCTCTATTAGAGTCTTCCACCTTAGGGTTGTCCTGCATCTTAAACTTAGCATGCTCATAAATTAATAGGATAAGCCCATCATGGAGAATAGGCGAGGCAACATTCTTTCTGGTCTCCAAAATACTATTTTCCAGAAACTTGAGAAGAAAGTACGGGAAAGAGATTCTCCTATTGTAGTGGAAATGGTTAATCAACATGAAATGGAAATTGTAAACCCTAGTATACAGACCCTCTAGGGTAAAATAATGCATCATAGCTTTAACAACTTTAGACCAAAAGAGCTTCATATGATCCCGCTGGAAGAAATCACCCGATTGTTTGACAAGAAGGTCTCTTTCCACCTTAGTCTTAGGGTACATTATAGAAGCATTTTTAGCCATGACAACACCTTTATAGTATTTAAGACCAAACATCTTAACACCCATAATTTTAGAAATAAGTTTTTTTCAGTCACACAGAATGTCTTACTACACAAAGTTACCTGGCCATTGTCCCAACTATCCGCAAATTCCTTGGAGATGTCCTTATTATCTCTCTGGAGTCTCTCCATATACTCCGTTACCCTACCTCCCTTGAGTCTCTTCCAGACTTTGAATTCTTTCTTCCATTTACATACCGACGGTTCTTCCCTTTTCAACTTTCCTCCCATACTGCCAGAAAACCAGAGATCAAAATACCGCATAGCTAAAGTTGAATGTGAGGTTTGCGAATGAATGATGGTGAAATGCCACCCTTTAATAGAAATGATAACACTTCTCCCATAAGTGTTATTATTAATGCACTTGCTGTCGTGCATGTGAAGCTCAAAGTTGAGGCAACTCTGTGAACTAGCCTTTCTTGTCATTATTATTAGGGATATTTTTGGGTTTTTGGTAGATTTGATCATACTTAACAAGATTAACAATATCAAGATTTAACCCTTGATATCCATGCTATTATTTGATTTCATCACTAAAAGCACCCACATTCGCCAGGCTGTGAGCCACATAGTTGGACTCTCTGAAGACATGACTGGCATAGGTGACATCGAAACCATCAAACAAAATTTTTATTTCATCAAAGATATGATTAGTATTCCATGAGGGAGAATTAATACCATTAATACAATTTATAGAATTCAATGAATCCCCTTCCAGCCACAATCTTGAACAATTCTTTATTTTAGCAAGTTTTCAAGCATGGAGAGCCTCCATTGCTTCGGCCATATGGCTAGTTTGAGATCCAATTGGAATAGCAGAGGCCACAATGCACTTTCCTTCAGTATTTCTAGCTATGCACCCACATCCTATAATGCCGAGGTTACCTTTGGCCGCACTGTCAAAGTTCACTTTGAGCCAACTAGGAGGAGGAGAGCTCCAAACCGTAGACTCACGGGGAGAAATAGGGGCATTATACTTGGAGGTGAAGTCCCAGTTCTAAATAATTTCCTTATCATGGATCCCTTCCAAAATTTTAGGTTTTAACTCAACTGCAACTTTAGTATTTTCAATAATTTTGTTGATAATTTTGGATCCAATCAAGAGAGGAGTGGATTTTTTGTCT
The DNA here is from genome assembly GCA_018584345.1 of Thuja plicata. Taxonomy (NCBI): domain Eukaryota; kingdom Viridiplantae; phylum Streptophyta; class Pinopsida; order Cupressales; family Cupressaceae; genus Thuja; species Thuja plicata. The sequence continues at coordinate 1,184,725 of MU227431.1, forward strand.
CAAAATATCCTATCATTCCTTTCTTTCCATATCCTCCATATGACATGAGGGCTTGTATAATCCCAAAAAAAATTTCCCAATTGGTGTTGGAAAGCGGATCTCCATTGTTCCAGAAATTCTTGAATAGTATTAGGGAACACCCAACTAACTTTCCAGTGATATAATACCACCCTCCAAATATCCCTAGCAAACTAAAAATGAAATAGAAGGTGAGAAGAGGTCTTGACATCTTTCATACAGAGATAGCATCTATTAGGGATAATCCATCCTCTTTTCTACAGATTCTTAGTAGTTAGGATTTTGTCCTGAATAAAAAGCCAATAAAAAAAGTTAACTTTAGGGATCATAGAAGGGAAGCAAACCTTAGCCCCTATGGGCTCCTCATCCCTGGGGGAGATCATCAAATAGGCAGAGGCCACAGAGAAGCTACCATTAGGATTAGGGGCCCAGATTAGCTCATTTTCTCTATTAGCTTTAACAACCCAGGGAGAAATATCTAGGTTAATATTTTTGAGGATGGGATCAATATCAGTCAGGTTTATCCATTTATTTTCTCTCCAGTAATCAACCACTTTACAACCAATTCTAAATTTACACATCTCTGGGAAGTTATCCATGCCAGGGTACTGGATCAGAGGTTTAGCCCTAAACCATGGATCTTCCCAGAAATTGATTTTCTGTCCATTGCCAACTTTCCATCGGGCACCTTTAGCAGCTAGGGGTCTAGCCTTCAAAATGCTATTCCAAATCATAGAACCCTGAACAACGAGGGGAGAAGAGAGGAAAGAATCAATAAAGAGAGTATCAAAAAGATACTTGGACTTAAGAATTTTGTTCCAACCTTTCTCTTCTCCAAAATTTCTCAAGCACTACTTAGCTAGTAGAGTAATATTAATGTCCTTAATTCTTCTAATGCCAAGACCCCCAAGTTTGACTAGCTTAAACACTTTTTATCAAGACACAAGGTGGAATCTATCTTTCACTTCAGTGCCAAACCATAAAAATATTTTCTGGATTTTTTCAATAGTATCAACAAATTTGGAGGGGATTTTGAAAAGACTCAGGGCATAAAGTGGGAGGTTTTAGACTGAGCTCTTGAGTAGCAAAAAATTACTAGCATTGCTGAGGAGGGAACCTTTCCAACCAACAAGTTTTCTATTGCACTTGTCCACAATCATTGTCTAGAAAGAATCAGGAGGTTTACTGCCGAATGGCAGACCCAAATAGCTTGAGGGGAAAGCAGAAATAGAACAGCCCAGAATGGTCACCATTCTCCTCTACCGATCAGGGGGATTGTTGATGAAAAAAGGGATATTTTATCCAAGTTTATTAGCTAACCAGTAGCCGAGGAATAAGTTTTAAGGGCTTTCTTGATAGCTATAGCTTCTTTAACTGAGGAGGATCCCATAAGGACAGTATCATCAACAAACTGCTCATGGGAGTAGGGAGGGCAAGAGGACAAGGAGAGAAGGCCAAGATTCTTCCCTTCCAAGACCCCTTTGGAGAACATTCTCCCTAAGCTTTTAGCCATGATTGCAAAAAGGATAGGAGAAATAGGATCCCCTTGGCAGAGACCTCTAGAGGGAAAGAAGAGATTAGAGGCAGAACCATTCACCAGCACCAAAATAGAGGGGGATCCAATGAGTTCCTGAATAAGGCCGATCACTTTCAAAGAGAATCCAAAGGCAGAACAAAACTTTGAAAAGAAATTTCCAATCCACTCTGTCATAAGCCTTAGACAGATCTACCTTCATGAGGAAACCATTCTTCTTCAATACCTCTAGAGAGTGAATATTATCATGAACGAAGATAATAGAATCTAGAATTTGATGACCAGGGAAAAAGCCATTTTGCTGGGGGGAGATTAAAACTAGGAGGATCTTCAGAATATGGGTCGTGAGGACCTTATAGATAATGTTGTAGAAAGTGTTACATAAACTAATCGGTCTAAAACTATCTACATTATCCGCTCCAGGCCTCTTAGGGATGAGTACAAAAAAGGTGGAGTTAACTTCTCTCAGTAGGGAGCCTAAACCAAAGAACTCTTTCACAGCATCTGAAATGTCTTTCTCCACAATATGCCAGAAGGATTGGAAAAAGAAGGGAGGGAACCCATCCAGGCCTGGAGATTTTTATCCTTCAAAAGAGAAAGCAACCGCTCTTTTTTCCGAAGTTGACGGTATTTATCCTCAGCATCTTATTGTCCTCTCTTGATAGGATATAGGGGATTGAGTCCAGTAGTAGATGTTGATTGTCCTTGGAGAGGTTAGGGTCAGCTTTGAGAAGGGTGGAAAAATAACCAGTCAATTCTTCTTTAATTTCCCCTTCCTTGTTCAGTTTACCCTGATTCCCATTGATGTGATCTATTCTTTTAGAAGCCTTGTGCTTCTAGGCAGTAAGGTGGAAGAACCTAGTATTTTTATCACCTGCACGGAGCCAAAGAGCTCTAGAGTGTTGTCTCCAAAAAACTTCCTCCTTACAGATAATATTATGGTAATAAGCTTGAATTTTATTTTCCTTGAATTTGTTGTCCACCGTCAGGCCCTATAGGTCAATAATTATTTGAATTTCTTTAAGTTCAGCTTGAACCAAACTTTTATTCTTAAAAATATCTCCAAACTCTTCTTTATTCCAGACCTTGACTCTGCTTTTGATGTTTTTAAGTTTTTGAACCACTCTATACATTGCTATGCCTTCCACTTGGATATTCCACCACTCTGCAATATGCTTAGCAATGTTAGGGTGCTGCATCCATATTTTTTCAAATCAAAAAGGATAGTTCCTCTTCCCTGAGATAGGATTATCTTGGATAGATATAGGAGAGTGGTCAGAGCCAACTCTAGGAAGAGAAGACAAAGAGCAGTCATAGAGAAGAATCCAGTCCATAGTCAGAAGGGACCTATCCAGCCAAACTTGAAACAAATTATCCCCAAATCTTCTGTTAGACTAGCTAAAGCTGCTACCTGTAAGATCAAGGTCCAAGAGAGCTTGGTTACTGATGAAATCCATGAGAGCCAATCCACTATCAATCTGAGAGGAGATACTACCCATTTTTTCAGAGTCTGTCAGGGGATTATTAAAGTCTCCATCCACCATCAAATAATCATTCTTAAAGCTACTTCTCTTAGCTTCCAATCTGCTCCAAAATCTATCCCTGTCAGTTTTAGAGTTGGGAGCATAAATATTCGAGAGGACCAAGTGAATCCATCGCAAATATGATTGAACCGTATGGAAGAGATATTGCCTTCTGATTTGATGAGGTCCCCAAAGATTGTGTTAAGGTTGCAAAAGGTTGAAATACCATCTAAAGCTCCCATAGAGCTACACCCAATAGCTCAACAATTTTTAAATAATTTTAGCTTTTCCACCTTATCTCTTGCCATTTTAGTTTCTTGGATAAGAATAATATCTGGTTTATGATCTCTAACTAAATTCTCAACACATCCTGCTTGTGGGGGATATTTAATCCCCTGATGTTCCATGATAATCCCATCATGGCTCCGTGTCCTGCATCTTAAATTTAGCATGCTCATAAATTAACAGGATAAGCCCATCATGGAGAATAGGCGAGGCAGCATTCTTTCTGTTCTCCAAAATACTATTTTCTAGAGACTTGAGAAGAAAGTATAGGAAAGAGATTCTCTAATTGTAACAGAAATGGTTAATCAACATGAAATGGAAATTGTAAACCCTAGCATACCGACCCTCTAGCGTAAAATATTGCATCATAGCTTTAACAACTTTAGCCCAAAAGAGCTTCATATGATACCGCAGGAAGAAATCACCTGACTATTTGACAAGAAGTTCTCTTTCCACCTTAGTCTTAGGGTACATTCTAGCAGCATTTTTAGCCATGACAACACCTCTATAGTATTTAAGACCAGACATCTTAAGACCCGTAATTTCGTAAATAAGTTTCTCAGTCACACAGAATTTCTTACCACACAGAGTTACATGGCCATTGTCCCAACTGTTTGCAAATTCCTTGGATATATCCTTATTATTTCCATGGAGTCTCTCCATATATTCCATTACCCCACCTCCCTTGAGTCTCTTCTAGACTTTGAATTTTCAACTTTCCTCCCATACTGCCAGAAAACCAGAGATCAAAATACCGCACAGCGAAGTGGAATGTGAAGTTTGTGAATGAATGATGGTGAAATTCCACCCTTTAATAGAAATGATAACACTTCTCCCATAAGTGTTATTATTAATGCACTTGCTGTCGTGTATGCGAAGCTCAAAGTTGAGGAAACTATGTGAACTAGCCTTTCTTGTCATCATTATGGGTGATATTTCTAGGTTTTTGGCAGATTTGATCGTACTTCACAAGATTAATGATATCAAGATTTAACCCTTGATATCCATACCAGTATCTGACATCATCACTAAAGGCACCCACATTCGCCAGGCTATCAGCCACACAGTTGGACTCTCTGAAGACATGACTGGTATAAGTGATGTCAAAACCATCAATCAAAATTTTTATTTCATCAAATATATGATTAGTATTCCATGAGGGAGAATTAATACTATTAATACAATTTATAGTATTCAATGAATCCCCTTCCAGCCATAATTTTAAATAATTCTACCTTTTAACAAGTTTGCAAGCATGGAGAGCCACCATTACTTCGGCCATATGGCTAGTTTGAGATCCAATTGGAACAGCAGAGGCCATAATGCACTTTCCTTTAGTATTTCTAGCTATGCACCCACATCCTACAATGCCAACGTTACCTTTGGCCGCACTGTCAAAGTTCACTTTGAGCCAACCAGGAGGAGGAGAACTCCAAACCGCAGACTCACTGGGAGAAATAGGGGCATTATACTTGGAGGTGAAGTCCTAGTTATGAAGAATTTCCTTATCATGGATCCCTTCCAAAATTTTAGGTTTTAACTCAACTGCAACTTTAGTATTTTCAATAATGTTGTTGATAATTTTGGATCCAATCAAGAGAGGAGTGGATTTTTTGTCTCAGAATATCTTGTCATTCCTTTCTTTCCATATCCTCCATATGACATAAGGGCTTGTATAATCCCGAACAAGTTTTCCCAATTGGTGTTGGAAAGGGGATCTCCATTGTTCTGGAAATTCTTGAATAGTATTAGGGAACACCCAGCTAACTTTCCAGTGATGTAACACCACCCTCCAAATATCCCTAGCAAACTGACAATGAAGCAGAAGGTGAGAAGAGGTCTTGACATCTTTCATACAGAGATAGCATCTATTAGGGATAATCCATCCTCTTTTCTACAGATTCTTAGTAGTTAGGATTTTGTCTTGAATAAAAAGCCAATAAAAAAAGTTAATTTTAGGGATCAGAGAAGGGAACCAAACCTTAGCCCCTATGGGCTCCTCATCCCTGGGGGAGATCATCGAATAGGCAGAGGCCACAGAGAAGGTACCATTAGGATTAGGGGCCCAGATTAGCTCATCTTCTCTATTAGCTTTAACAACCCAGCGAGAAAGATATAGGTTAATATTTTTTAGGATGGGATCAATATCACTCAAGTTTATCCATTTATTTTCTCTCTAGTAATCCACCACTTTACAACCAATTGTAAATTTACACATCTCCGTGAAGGTATCCATGCTAGGGTACTAAATTAGAGGTTTATCCCTAAACCATGGATCTTGCTAGAAATTGATTTTCTGTCTATTGCCAACTTTCCATCAGGCACCTTTAGCAGCTAGGGGTCTAGCCTTCAAAATGCTATTCCAAATCATAGAACCCTGAATAGCGAGGGGAGAAGAGAGGAAAGAATCAATAAAGAGAGTATCAAAAAGATACTTAGACTTAAGAATTTTTTTCCAACATTTCTCTTATCCAAAAGTTCTCTAGCACTACTTAGCTAGGAGAGTAATATTAATGGCCTTAATTCTTCTAATGCCAAGACCCCCAAGTTTGACCGGCTTACACACTTTTTCCCAAGCCACAAGGTGGAATCTATCTTTCACTTTAGTGCTAGACCATAAAAATATTTTCTGCATTTTCTTAATAGTATCAACATACTTCAAGGGGATTTTGAAAAGAATCAGGGCATAAACTGGGAGGTTTTGGAGTGGGCTCTTGAGTAGAAAAACTTTACCAACATTGCAGAGTAGGAAAACTTTCCAACCAGCAAGTTTTCTATTGCACTTGTCCATAATCACAGTCCACAAAGAATCAGGAGGTTTACTGCCCAATGGAAGACCCAAATAGCTTGAGGGGAAAGTAGAAATAGAACAACCTAGAATGGTCACCATTCTCCTCTACCGATCAGGGGGAGTGTTGATGAAAAAAAGGGAGATTTTATCCCATGTTATTAGCTGACCAGTAGCCGAGGAATAAGTGTCAAGGGCTTTCTTGATTGCTATAGCTTCTTTAACTTTGGAGGATCCCATAAGGACTGTATCATCAACAAACTTCTCATGGGAGCAGGGATGGAAAGAGGACAAGGGGAGATGGCCAAGAATCTTCCCTTCCAAGACCCCTTTGGAGAACACTCTCCCTAAGCTTTCAGTCATTATTTCAAAAAGGATAGGAGAAATAGGATCCCCTTGGCGGAGACCTCTAGAGGGAAAGAAAAGATTAGAGGCATAACCATTCACCAGCATCAAAATAGAGGGGGATCCAATGAGTTGTTTAATAAGGTTGATCACTTTCAAAGAGAATCCAAAGGCAGAGATAACTTTGAAAAGGAATTTCCAATCCACTCTATCATAAGCCTTAGACATATCCACCTTCATGAGGAATCCATTCTTCTTTGATACCTCAAGAGAGTGAATATTCTCATGAACTGAGATAATAGAATCTAGAATTTGACGACACGGCACAAAGCCATTTTTCTGGAGGGAGATTAAAATTGGGAGGATCTTCAGAATATGGGCCATGAGGATCTTAGAGATAATATTGTAGAAAGTGTTACATAAACTGATTGGTCTAAAACTATCTGCATTATCCGCTCTAGGCCTCTTAGGGATGAGTACAAAAAAGGTGGAGTTAACTTCTCTCAGTAGGGAGCCTGAACCAAAGAACTCTTTCACAGCATCCAAAATGTCTTTCTCCACAATATGCCAGAAGGATTGGAAAAAGAAGGGAGGGAACCCATCTGCGCCTGGAGATTTTTCTCCTTCAAAAGAGAAAGAAACCGCTCTTTTTTCTAGAGTTGACAGTATTTTTCTCAGCATCTTATTGTCCTCTCTTGATAGGATACTGGGGATTGAGTCCAGTAGTAGATGTTGATTGTCCTTGGAGAGATCAGGGTCATCTTTGAGAAGGGTGGCAAAATAACCGGTCAATTATTTTTAAATTTCCTCTTCCTTGTTCATTTTACCCTGATTCCCATTGATGTGATCTATTCTTTTAGCAACATTATGCTTCTGGGAAGTAAGGTGGAAGAACCTAGTATTTTCATCACCCACACGGAGCCAAAGAGATCTAGAGTGTTGTCTCCAAAAAAATTCCTCCTTAGAGATAATATTATGGTAATCAGCTTGAATTTTATTTTCCTTGAATTTGTTATCTGCCGTCAGGCCCTCTAGGTCAACAATTCTTTGAATTTCTTCAAGTTCATCTTGAACCAGACTTTTATTCTTAAAAATATCTCCAAACTCTTCTTTATTCTAGACCATGACTCTACTTTTGATGTTTTTAAGTTTTTGAACCACTCTATACATGGATGTACCCTCCACTTTGATATTCCACCACTTTGCAATATGCTTAGCAATGTTAGGGTGCTACATCCACATTTTTTCAAATCGAAAAGGATAGATCCTCTTCCCTGAGATAGGATTAGCTTGGATAGATATAGGAGAGTGGTCAGAGCCAACTCTAGGAAGAGAAGACAAAGAGCAGTCATAGAGAAGAATCCAGTCCATAGTCAGAAGGGACATATCCAGCTGAACTTGAATCAAATTATCCCCAACTCTTTTGTAAGACTAGGTAAAGCTGCTACCTCTAAGATCAAGGTCCAAGAGAGCTTGGTTATTGATGAAATCCATGAGAGCCACTCCACTATCAATCTGAGAGGACATACCACCCATTTTTTCAGAGTCTTTCAGGGGAGTATTAAATTCTCCAGCCACCATCCAATAATCATTCTTAAAGCTACTTCTCCCATCTTCCAATCTGCGCCAGAATCTATCCCTACCAGTTTTAGAGTTGGGAGAATAAATATTTGAGAGGACCTAGGTGAATCCATCCTGAATATGATTGAACCGTATGGAAGAGATATTGCCTTCTGATTTTATGAGGTCCCCAAAGATTGTGTTAAGGTTCCAAAAGGCTGCAATACCGTCTGAAGGTCCCATAGAGCTACACCCAGTAGCGCCACAATTTTTAAACAATTTTAGATTTTCCACTTTATCTCTTGCTATTTTAGTTTCTTGGATAAGAATAATATCTGGTTTATGATCTCTACCTAAATTTCTCAACACATCCTGCTTGTGGGGGCTATTTAATCCCATGATGTTCCATGAGATAATTTTCATCTACAACTTTTGGGAGAAATCCTGGATGGTCCGTTTTCGCCCATCTACTATACTTTGTCTACTCTCTTGATCTTGAGTGAAACTATTTTTAGGTCAACTTCTCAGAGGTTTTGGAGTACCCACATCTGCTTTCTCAGCTCTAGTTTCCACACCTCCTTAGGGCATCCCAGGAACACTGCTGGTATGTTTCTTCTTATTGTTAGATACCTCACTCCAAGTGTCCCCACCAACTTCTAAAAAAGGGTTAGATTCTTCAAGCGAGTCTACCCAGCTAGGGTTATTCTTTGGGGTTTGAGGGCTAGGGATATTGTCTGTCAATTTAGTACCTAGATCTATTATAACACCAAATGGAGAAGAGGTATTCTCAAAACAAAGGGTTTCCATACCTTTTTGGTCTTCAACAATTTCTCCTTCTTCAAAGAAGTCCTCTGGCTTAGTTTCCTTTGATGGGGAAGGATCCTCACTGCTTCTTTGGTTAGGATCCCTCAGTGAGGAATCCATCAGACTAGCAGCTGCATCTTTCTCTATAAATATCACTAGGTGTGTCAATGAGGGAGCAAGAGGGTTAACCAAAGGTTTCTCCTTCCAAATCTTTCTTGGTTCCTTCAGAAGTATAGATTTTTCTTTCTGAGTCTTGAGAGGGCACTCTTTCGCCTTGTGACCTGATTTATTACACATAAAGCACATAAAGTGGAGGGATTCAAATTCAACTTCTTGCGACCAAGATCCAAGCTTTGATTTAATCACTATAATGTTAGGAAGGTCCGTCGTCTGGAGGATGTTGACACAAATCCTGGCATACACCCTTCTCAATTTAGCTGCAGTCATAGGATCCATCAATAGGAGGTCTCCAAAGCAACTAGCTAGTCCTCCCAACACATCTTTGTGCCGGTATTCGAGGGGGAGACGTGGGAATCTAACCGAGACCGGAGCCAAGACAAAGAAATCTGAATCATTTAGAACCAGATTAGGGGACCACTTACACAGGGCTAGGGAGAAGTGACCTAGCATCCAAGGGCCCCCACATAGAATATGAGAGAGATCTTCCATGTTAGAGAACTCCAAGGAAAAGAATACTTTATCTATTACAGCAATATCAACTTGCCCTTTCAGAAACCATTTCCTCTTGGCAAACTGTCTGACAACTTCAATATTAGGTCTTCCTCCTGCAAACTTTCCTACTAGGGTCATTTCCATTACCAAAATGGAATGATCGATCAGAGGATCAGGGATAATAATAGAAAATTCTCCTTTTGATGGGTTGGATATCACATTGACCATAGGAAAGGAAGATTTCCCTGATGGTTTAATACCAAAGAGGCCAGCCCACTTGCCCTTGGGAGCTGACACTCCAACTTTGAGAGATTCTTAAGCCTGTCGAGGACTGTCAGAGGGGCCCTCAGTAGAAGTACTCTCAGGGATGGATGTCTTAGTTGACTTCAACCTATTTTGGTCAAAATCAACCTTATTCTTAGAATGCTGAGGAGGGAGCCCACCCACCGAGTAGAGCAAAGAAGATTCCAGAGTAGGTCCTGCACCTGTTGGAGCTGCACCGCCATAGCCAGAATTTAAAAGCATGTTCCCGGTCGAGGAAATTGCGAGAGGTTTCCCACTCGAGGTTTCCACCATTTCAATTGTTCCTATAAATGTTTATATGCAATTACATTTATGTTTTGATATTACATGCATAAGGTAGAAAAGCAATATGGTCGGTAATGCAAGGAAAGATTACTCAGAGTTAATTGATAAAACATTTTAAGGGTACTGATTCACCCCTCCCCTCTCAGTACACACAATTCCATTATTCCAACAATTGGTATCAGAGACACGTCTCTTATTTGGAAAAGTTTAAATCACTTGAGATAAAAGATCATACAATGGAAAGGTATAGGCTTGATAAGAATATTGAAAATCAAAATTTTCAAATACAAATCTTCTATGAGCAATACAAAGAAGCAAGAATCAATATTAGAGAGCTATTGGATAAAATAAAAGTAATGGCATATCACTACAATGAAAATGACTATCATGAAGAAGAGATACCAAATCCGTTTGAGTCATCATGATCTACATCTAGCAATACATTAGAGAAATCAGAAGGAAGCATTACAAGTCTTAATGAAATCAATCAACATCTGACAGAACAAGTAAGTGTACCCCAAATTATTCAAGAGACACATATGGTAAGGATGATTGATGATATGAATAATTCTAGACAAGATGGACAAGAAATAACATTAGCTATTGATGACAGAAGGAAGATCACTGAGAAGTTGCAAGACAAAGAAACTAAAATACAAAGACTTACTGAACATCATCATGAGATCACCAATCAAAAATTTCTTATGAGTCATGAGGCCAACTAAGTGAACATAGAACTCAATGGGAAATTGGAAGCTATTGGTGAGCTAAGAGGAGAAAATGAGAAACTAAAGCATGAAGTAATGATTTGACAACAACATAATGATATGATCAAGAAAGCTAGAGAGAGTACAAAAAGAATGGATGATTTTCTGAATGGACAAAAAAGACTCAACAAAAATACTAGTCTAGGGTATACCGAGCATGGGGAATCATCAAACCGAGCTGATAAAAAATATGTCTACAAAAATCTAAGAGAAAAGAACCAGTCATGAAATCACTGTGTGAAATCAAGCCAAACTTCAAATGTATGCAGGAGCAAAGCTAAAGTTATTCCTAAATCTACTTCTACATGCATAGGAAAATGTTATAACTGTAAAAATCATGGACACAAAGAACATGAATAGATATCTAAGGGGAAAAAACCAAAGAAGGAATCCTACATGGAAAAATATTGTTCCATGTGAAAAATGCATGGCCACACATCTCATGAATGCAGGGAAAAGAAAAAGCAAGTATGGAAACAAAAGAACAAGAAACTACTTATAAACCACAAAGAATCGGTAACTCGTATGTTTGGGATTACAACAAATGGGTAAATTGAACTTTGTGTGGTAGATATGGACACATAGCTGCAAAATACATGAGGAAATGGATAAGAAGGTCTAAAAGCTGGACTAACTCTAGAATGGCATCCTTACACTGTCATAAGGTCAGTCACCTAAGTAAGGACTACAGAGATAGAGTGATAGTTCTCAAGAACTTTCAATAATGTGAACACTATTGAAGATATAAGGAGAATGATAAATAAAATGTGGAGGAAAGCTTCAAGCAAAGATGATGTTGGACCATGCACCATAGTTGATGACACCTCATCCAATGGATCTGGTGATATCACCACCCCCACCTAAGAAATACAAGTAAATACATAACTACACTATACAAAGCTATATTTTACATCAGTTCCAATATTGATTGATAATATGCACAATTAGTATGAATGAAGATGCACTATGGTATTACTTGTATTGATTTTGTGAATCCAATATCGTCGGTCAATACATACCGAGCATCATTAGTATACATATAAAAACCAAGTTGTCAATATAAACTGAGCATCATCAGTAAACATGAAAAAGAAAATCAAGTCTTTGCTACATACTGAGCATTTTTAGTGAACATGTGAAAGTATAACTAAGTTATCACTTACCCCGAGCGTCATTGTTATTGAGTCATAGCTAAATCATTTAATGCGACACTTAGGTTATTTGCTACAAATAGGGCAACAAAGAGCTCATTCATTCATGAAGTGAAAAGTGAATACAATAGAGTGAAGAAGAGCGACTAAAAGTGATGAGGTTTCAAATTGATTCACAACAAATTCAAAGGCAACTCCAAGATATTCCTAGCACCTAGAGTGAAGACTACGTAAGTACCAAGACTTACCGAGCACACATTTCATTTACGAAGAAAGCCCTAATTACATGAAAAATGACAACCACATCATGGGTCACAAAGATCAACAACACAAAGGACAAGAAGGTCAACCTAATCAAGAACACAACCTATGACGAGCCTAAGTATAAATTGTTCCTTGAGGTTGCTTCACAACCCGATGAGGAGAATTCTCAAGCATCCCTCCTAGGGTTATTCTACTCAAAGATATCCACGCATACATCCACTGCAAAATTACAGAGATTAGAGATCTTGAGGTTAAGGAGGCTAACAAGAAGCTTTGCATACATAGAAACCTTAAAGATGAACATAAACATATTAGGGTTAACAAAATCCCTAATGTTCCTGAAAGATTTCAAGAACGAGTGGATTCAGATAGTACTCAACCAAGTACATGACAAAAAAATGTTTTTGGATGAACCAAAACCAATCACTAAGGATGTGATTCACGTACTAATAGGTTATCTAGTAACCGACAAGGCTAAAACCCTAAAAAATCCTTCTCGCCCTGAGATTGAAAAGTTAACAGGTGCAGTATGGGATGGCAGAGGTTTAAAAGTCAATTCCATCATTGACCCATAGATACAGCTCGGTGCATGTGTACTTGGGTACAAAATATACCAAGGCAATAGATTGAACAGTATAGCTTGTGGAGTAGTTGACACCGCTTATAAGATTGTGAAGAAGGGACTACAACTAGACTTATCTGAGCTGCTACTGAAGAAACCAGAGGAGAATATGAGAACAATTAGGTCAGCCAGATCTAATTCATGTAAGTTTGTTTCACTCCTCATGTGCATATTTTTATACTTTCAAAATTTCTTCCCATCTGTTGGTAATGTCAATTGGGACATAGTCTAACCAATAACTGCACAAATTAGTGAATTCATAAATTCACTAGGGGATAATTTCACATCTGTGATGGATGAATACTTCACTACCTTCAAGGACAGAATGCATAAGAGAATGAGGATTCCTACACAACTGGTGGAACAATACAAGGATGACATATGTTTTATAGTGGACACAAACACCACTTTAATCAAACCAACTGTACCAAGAATAACATGGTTGCCACCATTGGATTATGAGATAAACATAGATCAAGCCACAAATGCTATTGAACCCTTGCTAAATGAAGCAGTGGACAAATAATTGAGCAGATTATGAACATTTGAAGAAGCCAACTCTAGAATCAAAACTGGCCTAGTAGTGAAGAAAATCGACACGAAGAAAACAAAGATGGTGAAAATACTTGAGAAGAAATTATCGGTAAACGATGAGGAATTAGAATAAGATTTCACTGAGGGACAATCACCTATGAGTGAAGATGAAAAATTGAGTGACTCTGATTGAATTGATTTTGATGCACCACCAAAGAAGAAACCAAGAACTATTGCTGCATAAAGGACTAGGAGTCAGACTACAAAATATGCAGATTCACCACCAGTTAAGAAAGGTACCTTAAGGACTTATGGCCCCATTTGTTTGTAGGAATTTGATAGGAATTGGGTGCGGGACTTCCATTTTTTCCCAAAATCCACCGTTTGGGACTCTATGTTGCAAACCTAGTTTAGCCTTCAAAACCCGGTTTAGGCCCTAAAATGGGTGGCACCATCTTCCGGGAAAATATGTGGAATTCAAAATGAAATCCAGGTTTTAGAAAATTATGAACCGAGTTTAATTTTGCTGTCGGGTCCATGATTTTCAAAATAGGAAGATGCAAAACTGGGATTTCAAAACCTGGTTTTGTGATAATAAGGTTTTGACTCAATTCCAATTCTGTGAAACAAACGGGGCCTATCAGAAGACAAAGCCTCAAACTAGGAAATCAGCACCTAGGAAAAGAATGAGATATATTAGAGGAAAAGAGGATAAGGACGATACTGAAATGATGATAAAGAACAAGGACTCCAAGCTAAAAAGCTCAAAGTTCCTCATACTGTTGATGAAGTTTCTGAGTCAATAATCAACACCGGGAGCATATCACACCGAAAGATTAGACAATGGCTAACCTTATCTCCTGGAGATCATACTAAGATAGACAAAACCATAATTAAGGAAATGGTTGCATACAAGTATGTAACAATACAATTCAACAAGTAAATTCCTAAAGAGATTTATGACAGAATATCAGCAAGGTGGACTTATGCACTGCATACAGAGAGATAGATAAGGGAAATATTCCTAGTCAAACTCATGCCACCCGAGTAAACAGTTGAAGAGGTTGATGAAAAAATGATAGAGAATTCAATGAAATTTTCAGCTAAAATGAGAGCTTACAAAATACTAGAGGGCCGATAACAAGAGCTTTACAAAGAAAAAAATGAGACTTGGAATGAAATATTCAATGCCCCCAAGAAGGTACTGGCTCTTACACCAAGCACAAAACATATCTTCATCAATGACACCAAGGACATCAATCCAGTTGAATTGACAACACATGCAAGTAAGGTCATGGATGATGTACCTCAAATATTATAATCATTAGGGGATACAATAGAGATCACCATAAAGGATATAACTAACATTTATTCTAATGATGAGCCCAATAATGATGAAGATGTAACTGATACCACCGAGAAAGAAAAGGAAAAGGATACAATGGGTGTTGCATAGGTAAATGTACCAGGTCACATGTCATTATTGATACAAGCTATCAATATCATATTTGAAGAAAAGGAAAAGACATCTGAGCCTGATGCAAATACACCGATGGATAAAGGTGAAGAAGAAGAGGAGCATAAAGATACAAATGAGGAGTAGAAAGATTCAAGTGGAGAGGAAGCATCGAGTGATGCCACTACAAAGAAAATCAAAGAAGAAAAGGCTGTAGATAAAGATAAGGTCGATGTAGAGACATCTACTACCAACCAATAGGTTAATACCGAGCATCATACAAAAGGTACCACACCTCCCACACAATAACCAAAATAAAAAGAGACAGAGTGGGAACTTGACATAGTTCTTCATTCCCCGAAGAGTCCCTGCCCAAGTATGGTGAAATTTGCAAGAGGAAGGCTATATAGGACAAGCTCAAAAAGGAGCACAAAAACTCACAAGTTCTAGATACCACAAAAGAAATACTATTGCAGATAATACCTGACACTAAAATTGATCAAATTGCTCCAATACTTGATCAATTAGCAGTACTCACCGATTCCATTACATCACAGAATATAGATGCAGACAAATTCATTAAAGAATGTGCTGAGGAGAAGTATCAATACAAGTTAACCAAGAAGATTAACTAAGAAGTGGTAGAAAATAAGGGAAAAATTTCAATATTAGTAACTACAATGGAACTTATGTTATCAGAAGTAGTTAAACTAGTTCAAACGTTGTGCACAATAGAGAATTTCACTACCGAGCATAGTAGAGAATTTCACTACCGAGCATAGTGAAAAGATAGCAAAGATAGATGAAGATCTTAAGGCTAGTGCACAAAGTCTCACAACCAAAGAAAATGTATTCCAATTGAATTATGAGAAGATTGTAGAGTCAAAAAGGTTGATACTAGAACTACAAAATGCTGAAAGAAAAATCCAAGATGAGGTAACTGAGCTGCAAGCTATGTTACTCGTGAATCTCACACTGCTATTGAAACACATGACTTCGATGAAAGCATTGATTCCCACCCAGAGATGTCTTTAATCGAGAGTATATATGACATGCATGCTAGACTCACATTGGAATACATGACCCTCAAACACCTCCAAGACCAATGGGAGAAGATAATGGTAGACATTAAAAAATCCCATCCCGACATACTTGAAAATATGTAAGTATTACACCTTTGTCATTAATTTAAAAAAAAAGGTGAAATTATATGTATAATGGGGAAATATATATGTAAAGGTGGAAAATATATTTATAATATGTCAAAAGGGGAAAAAATGTCAAAGGCCAAAAAGGGAAATACACAAAGGAGAAACACGTACATACACCATACCAAGGTACGCACATAGGGGGAGTCATTGACAAGGTAAACACTTGGTGTATGTATTGAACATTTCAGTTTGCACATATCAGGTTTTGATACTAATGCCAAAGGGGGAGATTGATAATCCTAAAGGATAATAGTTTGTAATTAGTATACAACAAACCAAATTTCAACTACATGATCACCAAGTGACAACATTCATTTAAACACAATGGTCACCGAAATAGTTAAGTGCAGAGGTCACCGAACTCAGACTATCACCGACAGACAATTTACATAGTAAATAGAGAGCACAGTTTCCATATTATACTGACAGACAGTTCAAAGACATCACCGAGCACAGACTATAGAGCACACCAAGCACCAGTCTATCGAGAGACAATATTATTTCCAAGAAAAGTGGATCTGGGATACACGTCTGATAAAGCACTTCATTTTTATAAATAGTTGTATGCTTAGCTATAAAACTATTTCTTGAGGAATAAGTAAAGCATATGTAATTATTTTAATCGGTTTAAATGATTGTAAACATGCAAACTAGGAGATCAAGGTCAAGTTGTAAACCTTTGATCATAGATTTTTTATTGTAAAGCGTGAAACCTAATTAGGTCAATACATTGTATAAATAGATGTAGTAATCAATGAAAAAATGATGATTGTAGCCTCAATAGACATCTATGGATCAGACAAAAGAGTTTCATGTAGAAGGACACACAAGGAAGAATTCAGTTATGAAGAACTAAGATTCAAGGATACCAAGCTAAACATAGGTATTATCCATCACTATAGGTGATACAAATATCTTGTGAACTAAATGGATCTATATTCAATAATTCGAGATTGCATACCATCAGGTCAACAATTATTTTTGACTAGTCTCTAACAATTGTAGCAAATAGAAGAAATCCTTTAAGAAGGTGGACTTAACAGTCTTATTATAAATCTCTTAAGCGAGTGCACACTTAACAGAGTTGTTAAAATCTCTTCTTCGAGTAGACCTAACCAGTCTAAAATGTTACTCCTAACCGGGTAAGATCATCAAAAGTGATCACACTTGTGGCCTTAGTCGGCACCTTCCATTCTGCAGATAGTGAAGCTTTGCGGGTTTCATCCCCACAGTAGTTTTTACCTTCTAACAGGGGTTTTCTACATTACCAATTCTTATGTCATGTGTAACTACTTTTCATGAATTTTTCTATGAATGTTTACATGCAATTACATTTATGTTTTTATATTACATGCATAAGGTAGAAAAGCAATATGGTCGGTAATGCAATGAAAGATTACTAAGGGTTAATTGATAAAAAAATTTAAGGGTACCGATTCACCCCTTCCCTCTCATTACACACCATTCCATTATTCTAACACTAGGTAAGTTCATGCTCTAAAGAGTCTAGTAAGTGCATCCATTCAAAGATATCTTATTAATCATACAAGGCCTCATGGCAGCGTAAATTTTATTTAGGTCCTATAGACCCTAGAGGAGACCAGGCATAAGATATCTCTTCCCTTAGAGAATATAAGCTTAAGAATATATTTGATGATAGTGGGTGAGAAGAGGTTTTCTTTTCCTTGTTCCCACTTGAACCATTTCCATAAGATTTCTCCCTCAACGACAAGCTCTCTAAAGGATCAACATGAAATGAAAATGGATGACAACTAGGGGTCAAGATTTATGATTGTCTTCAAGAGACAAGAGCATACTCTCCTACCATAGTTGCTTCTCCCAAGCATGCCGAGCACATGTTAATTTAAAAAATATTCTTTTCCAATGAAGAATTGAATAGGTCAAGGTTTTTTATTATCTTAAAGAGACAAGAACATACTCCCCTACTACTCAATAAATCAATAATAATTTATCCTTCTAATTAAACTAGGTGCCTATGAAAACATGCTAATAGAAAACATGATGTTTTCTCGAAGATGACTAGGGAACCTACATCACATATTCCATTAGTAGTTTTTAAGTTTGATTTGATCTCTTACAATCGACCTACAAAAAAATTATTAAATTCTTCAATCTACACACTAAATTAATATCTAAAGACAAAAAGGTTGATGGATTAGAGGTTAGATTCCAAATTTAGAATGAAAGCTTTAAGGTTTTGCCAATTTACCCCCAAAATAAAGAAATATTCACTAAAGACAAAGTATTTTACCAGAAATGAATTAAAGATTACTGAAGATGACACCGTCTACCAGAAACAAAGTAAATTTTACTGGAAACTAAAAAAAATCACCAAAAATGAATGAAGATTCACTCAAAATGCAGGAACTCCAAAAAATAAAAAAATAATTTCAAAGGAAAGATTGTACTACAATATGTTCTTCCCAGAAATGAAGATATAGAACCATAAGCGAAATAATGAAAACTAGAAATGAACTTCTATGACTAGAAACAAAGGAAGATTCACCAAAAAAGAAGGATAAATTTTTGAAACGAAGCACTTATGCAACCTAGAAGCATAATTTTGACAAAAATGATGAAAATCAAGGCCTTGAGCCCCGCGCTGGGTGCCAAAAATCTGTGTGTATATTGTACCAGAAAATAACTGCAACACCTTCAATAAAGCATTGTATCAATTTTTAGTGTTATGAAATTAATCAAAGAAAATAATTGAAATTGAATTATTTCCTTCTAGTCATGAAGACACACATGAAATGAACCATTTAAATAAAATGAATCTAAACTGATGCACCTTTGATCTAAAATGGATGCAATTGAGCTATGATGTAAGCTAATTGATCACATTAGATTGATTATGCTAAGAATTGAGATGAATTTAGATCTAAAATGATGAACTACTAAAATGACCTCAAGATACAATTGTTATAAATGATCTACTTGAAATGAAATTATCATTATCTAGTTACAAATGAGAATGGGATCCATAATGCCTTGATTGAGATTGGTTTTATAGACTTTCTCTTGGAAGGAAAATTTTGAATATAAATTGTGTGTTTGAGATTAAATTTGAGATGTGTGCTTCATATTAAAACTTGAGCAATCCATGTCCCTCGATTTGATTGTTGGATGTGTTGAATTTTGAGCCATATGGAGAGAATATTAAGGATTTAATTAAATCCAAGTAATTAATATCTTTAGCCATGGTTATTTTGAATTTTGATTAAATTAAATTTCTTAGGACATTAATTTATTCTTTCTCTTTGATTCTCAACCTTTGATGTTCAATTATTTAATGATCGGTTTTCGATTGAATTATGTAAGAAAATTGATTAAATTCACTTACAAAATTAGGATTGAGGTCTGATTTGATATCTTGATTAGGACCTAGAGTAATTCATTTGAGATTTTTGTCTTTGATATCTTGATTATGACCTAGAACACAATTACCATTTTTTGGTTGCATAGGCATTTTCACTCACGTAGTTGTAAATAGTTGTTAATAGTTATTTCTTAACTACATTATTATTTGTGCTAGGTGGTCAAGCTCGAACTACTCCCTACCTATGATTGCATCTTATTAAGATAGATGGTGTCCTCCTATAATTTGATATCTCATGCTCTTGCCTTTATAGGCATAGTGCATTGTAGATTTATTTCATCTCAATACATTCATCCATTGTGGAAATATTATTTTTGACTATTGCGAAGGTTTGTAAGTCTTTTTAGGTCTTGGGAAGTTGATCACACCGAAAAAGAATGCCAAATAATTGATTGTGCTAGGATGAAAATAAAGTAAAAAATATACCTTATATAGGGTACTTAAGGTATTTTAACTTTTAGACAAAATTCCAATGGCCATAAACAAAAGCAAGATCAGGTTTCAAAAGTACAAGGCCGACACTATCAATACATAAAATTTTGAGTACTTTTAGTCCATTGACCATAAAGACTATAGTGCTCAAATAGGTCCAATATACCCAAAAGGGTTAAAGGTTCCAAAAAATGGCTATGGTAGCCAAAATGTTCAATGGTGCCAAAAAGGAGAATGAAATTGTAAATGAACTATTATATATGTCACTACAATAAGATATTTATGTAGAAAAAATGAGTAAATACTAATTTTACATAAGAAAATATCATTGTAACTATATAAATATGTTAAAATAAATGTTTAACCCATTCCAAGATTATATCATTAAATTTTAAGCATGTCCTTTAGTTAGGAATTTATTAAGCTTCCCACCTTCTTGAAAGTACAAGAAGTATCATTAACTTGAAGAATCTAGACCTAAGAATTTAAGCATAATAGATTTAATTATAAGCGTACATGAATCACTAAATTCTAGTGCACAATAACTTATTCTCTAGGATATCTATATATTTGTTGATTAATTTAGGGGAAACTCAATCTTTTTATATTTCTTAAATTAATATTAAGATTAAAAAATATCACTTAAAGGATGATTTCAATTTAACCAATAAAAATTAGATTTGACTTGGATTATAAGATTGTCACATCTACTAGATCCCTTCATAGCTTTAAATAATGAATCATAGAGCATATGCCTTGAATAAATTAGAATTCATCAGAAGGGTCACATCTCTTCGGTTCATTGTATGTCAAGCCAATAGGAATCCAGTGATAAAAGCTTAGGCAAACTAGAGTGCTCCAGATATTCTTGTTTGGATTTATATATAGACAAACACTAATAAGTATCACGCAAAAACTAAGAAGGCAAACATAACAAAAATGCTCCTTGAATGTTTTATAAGGTATTATTGGGTCCAATTAAAATGATATGCCATAATTTTTCTAAAGAGCTACATCTAAAACTAATTATAACATTAGAATTGTAATATTGCATTGACACCATGTACGAGTGTTTATTAGGATTAGCGATAACTTCAAGATTTATCTATCCTATACCTACCAACTTTTCTTATCTTATTTGCAAATTTATACTATGTACTATGCTCAATGTATCTTGACTTCTTATATGCTTCCTAATATTTGTTGATATGTCGCATTTATTAGTCATCTTATAAGGAATGTCTATATTTTGCATGTGGGCATGTTGCTCCAAGATCAAAATCTAGAAATGGGTATGAATTTTTGAATTCAATAATATTTTGTCATGTGTACACTCCTAGCACATTTCGGCATAACCACATTCATTTTAGTGGACTAACTCAAGTGTTTAAAGTAAACGATGATTGAACAATTCTCTCCAAAAATAAATAGATTTAATGGACTTAAATGCAAGCTCGCAAAATTGAACCACACCAAAATACTTAGTTGGTCGTCAAAACGAAGTGTTGATTTTTGGTAAACTAGTTAATTTTCTTTTGTGTCTTTATCTTAATATTAAAAATGTGTGTATAGATAAATGGATTG
>MU227431.1:1285726-1309689 GCA_018584345.1 Thuja plicata
AGAAAATAGGAAATTCCCCAGAAAACAAAACAAGATCAACTAAAAATGAAACAAGATTCCATGGAAACCAAATTATATCTCAAAAATGAAAGGATAGTCACAAAAAATGAGACTTCT
This sequence comes from Thuja plicata, assembly GCA_018584345.1. NCBI lineage: Eukaryota > Viridiplantae > Streptophyta > Pinopsida > Cupressales > Cupressaceae > Thuja > Thuja plicata. The sequence continues at coordinate 1,285,844 of MU227431.1, forward strand.
CAAGAAAATAAGAAAATGTGTTTGTCAGGAAATGAGCTTTTGAACAAGTAACATGAAGTTTTGTTACCGAAAATGAAGAAATAATAATACGAAACAAAATTACAAAACCAGATATGAGATTAGAAAAATGAGGAACGAGATTATTTGAATTAAAAATAAATTTTTAAAACTCTATGTTTGCAGCTTATCAAAAGTGAGAAATTTTTAACGTTTCAGGTATGTTTGAGAGGTAAGTTTTTGAAGTGATAGTGACACATACACACACAAAACAAAATACAAGCACTTGTCTTGGTCTTTATGGCTAACAATGATTGTATGTTTTTTTTTTAAATATTTCTATAGGTATTGACAAAAATGAAGACAAGAGATCAACCATGTTTAACAATAAGGAGTCGGCTAAGTACAAAGTCTTTGACCACAAGTTGGTATCACGCAAGAGCTATGTGCAATACTATCAAAGGAGACTACACAATGAGACCTCAAATGGTGTATTATATGTTTTAAAACACTGAAGGACTAGATATGGTGTGTGTCTTTAGGAGAGATGCTTCCCTCTCCTTGAAAAAATATTATGACACTTTCAGAGGCGAACAAGGTGATAATACTAAAGGATAATAGTTTGTCATTAGTATATAAGGAAACAATTTTTGGACTATCGGTTACATGATCTCTGAGTGATAGCATTCAGTTAAACACAATGGTCACCACAACAGTTAAGTGCAGAGGTCACCGTGCTCAGACTATCACTGACAGATAGTTTATAGAGTGAACTGAGAGTATAGTTTACAGGGTAAACTAATAGATAGCTCAAATACATCACCAAGCATAGATTACAGAGTAGATTGAGCACCAGCCCGCTGAGATATTGTTTGGGTTTAGAATTACCACCCCAACTCAGGCATTGGGGCTTTGACAGTAGCCTATCCTAACAATAGAAACCTTCTCTAGTTGTGGGTGGACTATGATTGTGAAGGAGTCTCCAGATTCTAGGCCGGTTCCTATTTGATATAGGATATCACCTTCTGATTGGTAACTTAATGGGGAAAGGGAAAAGGGAAGCTTTTGAAAACAAGACTGTAATTAAAAGTGGAGTGATAAACCAAAATTAGGGTCAAACTTTGTTTTGGACAATAATTCAAAAAACCATAACTTATATGCTTAAAGCTTGATACTTTAGATTTTTGATAAAATTATAGGCTAATAAATCACACTACCAGGGTTGAACCACGAATGGCTTGACTAATCAGAAAACATACAGATTTCTTACAAGGCTTTGAATGGTTGATTACCTATGGAAGGAATATAAAACTCACTTCTTTTGGATATCAATTTAATAAAACACTTGTAAGAAAAGATGAAACAAGATGTGAAAAGCAAACTCAAAAGACATATATAGAAAATAGATTGTCTTCTTTATTACCCTCCAAAAATCTGATAAATTAGGTTACAAGAATGGTCTCCAAAACATATAGGAACAAGATGCTCACTATATTCCCTCTCTCCAAAAAATTGCAAACCAATGGATACAAAATGCATCAAAAAGGCTATAGGAGCCAAATAGTTCACTAAAAGGTCTCCTCTCTAAAATTTTCAACCCCTAAACATGAAGCAAAGGATCCACTATATAGTCCACATGGCTGAATTTCCAAAAAATATTTCCCTCTAAAAGTCCTCTACAATAGCAAAAAACCATTAAACCATAAGGCCTAACAAGTACCCCCAAATCAAAGCCTTAATTTTATCCTCCTAAAGTTGGCAAATGAAAGATACATCTCTTAATATGCTCCCCAAACCCTATTACATGACATATCAAAAATGACTAACCCCGAATGCATAAACCCTAACCTGACAGCATAGTATAGAAACCTAACTCTACTAATCAACCCGACAATATGGAATGAGAAAACCCTAAATTTGCATCAACCCAACCACAATACATCCAAGTTGATGTAACTCAAGCTCAATGTTTAATAACAGCTCATAGCTGATATACTAAAAAGATGGAATGCTATCTTCGTGGCATGAAGGTACTATTGTGGCACTATGAAAGGAATGCCAAGGCACTATGAACTGACATGGCATTAACTCTGTTTGTCCGTGGACTTCAAAGATGGGTAAAACACATTGCATAGTATTTGTTGATTTCATTTCCTACTTAGGGTTTTCTCCTCTGTGGTTCCACCATGCTTGTTTGAACTAGAGTTGCAAAGCCATAATCGATGGTGCTAAATCTTCTTCTTGAGTATGTGAAGAAGCTCAGGATTCTTGGGCTCTGTGGGAAACCGTGGGTTTGAACTTGCTCTGCCATAACGTATGGTGCATTTTGTGCATTTCTCTGGAGTCTGAGGCTTGTTTGGTTGAACTTAGAGATTGAGATCTCGGGCTCTGTCAACTATGAGTTATGACCTGTGGCCTCCAATGTGTGAAACACCTGCAGGGGTAATTTGCAGAGCTAGGGCTCTATAGTTTTAGAGGCCATAACACATGGTGCTGCCCTTTCTTTGAACTGGGACTTGAAGTTGGTAGTTATTTTCACAACCACTGTCATCTTGGAATAGATATAAGCTTTGGTTGAGAGGTGTAGAGGGATCCATGAGACTCAGACTAGAAACTAAGCATCTCAGCCACTGCTTCAGACTCGTTCCCAACTGATGGTGAATTTACACTTACAGAGGTCCTGATTTTCTCTATTGAAATACACAGAGCTTGGGCTCCATCTCTTTTGCTATTAACCCACATCACTTGGATTCTAATGTGCATCTCAAAACTCGGCCTTCTTGTCTTTTCTTCTTCAGATAAGTTACATCTTTTGTTAACCTTGCTTACTTTGCATCTTTAAATGGCACAAGAACATTATATAGTGTTACAATAACTCTATCTTTTTTTGACAATCTTTTAAAAGATACACACCCTTGGCAGTAACTTAGGGTTTTTAAATATTGATGCTCTATTTGCTAAAGTTCATGTTATTTATTTTGAAACTCTAGTATGTTTTTTCATCACTTCTTCTGTAACCCTAAGCATACTCAGAGTTACCTTTTGTTTCTTGTCTTGTTGTCGTTCTCTTTATAGTTGCTTTCTGCATTGCATCAATGTTAATAAAAAAAATTGCTATTCTAGTGAATCCGTGAGTGATATTTGAACATGTGCTAGTTTGGTATGAACTCGGGTTTTTATTTTGTGGATTTCTTGCTCACATGTATCTTCACTTAATGTTCTTCAAACACGATGATGTTGTCATGATCACAAAACATGTTCATCTCTATGTCGAGACCAAATTTTGTCTTTATTCCTCTGTCTGAAGATATACATATAAAGTTCTCCTCCAGCATGTTTGTAAACCACATTTAGCTTCACTGATGAAACCATGAGCATACCTTACCAAAAATGAGAACATGACATGTTCAGAACACTGTGAAAGTGTTGTTCCTTTTAGTGTAAAAACACACTGTTCTTTTTATCAGCATATAAGATACCACCCATGGGGTTCAAGCATGGGTTCATGACTCCCATGGACAATACTAACAATAGGAACCCTCAAAACATGTATACTCCGTTAGCATGACTATATGCCCTGCATTGTATGCATGATGAACATTATACCAGAATAAGATGTATCTATCTAAATACCCTGCATAAAGACATTTCTTGGAATTTTTGGCATTAAGGGCATGAATAAAATATTATTTTGAAATCATGAACTATTACAGTATTATTTGAATTCTTCAGTTGATGAACATACATTGCTTTTCTCATAATGTAGTTGTTTTCTATGAATGTTTACTTCATAAAAGCATACAAACATACTGTTGCTTCAATTCTTGCTCATTAATTTTCACTTGCAGCTCATATTCATTTTGTCATTTCTATTACATATCTCCATCTCTTTGCAAATCTTACTATTCTATTAGCATAAACAACAATATTTCATAACATAGAAATGATAACAATCCCAAACATGTATCTTCTAACATTGAATTTTTCAAAATGAACTATTATGCATTTTCTACATTTGTATACTCACTGTAACATCATTACTTCCATTTCTCATTTGCATAGTGAACCTCTCATCCTTCCATTTTTTCATATTTGAGTTTATTAAGAGCCCTAACTCGCTCATGTGTCTCCTACAGCATCATGGATCTTTTTCTGTATCTTCTCCTTTATGAATGTGAACTGTAACTTCCTGAGATGTGAACAACCTTTCTTACATATAATGATTTATATGAAGTTCAACCATAGGCTCGTGACTCTCATTGCATTTTCTATTTCTATATGAATTCAATTATATGATCACCTATTGCACACATATCACTAATCAATCTATTAGGTCAGTAGAAAAAATGAATCAATTAATGTTTATGGGTGAGTGTCATCCAGGATGGCATTCATTCATGAATGTTGGTTGGTTCATTTGTGTTTGTTGAACTAGAAAATTAATCTAATTCTCAAAAAGGTTTCTCAGATAGAAATATTAAGTCCATTTCATTCAGATATCTGGTTATAAAGACAAGAATAACATACATCAAAGTGACCATAAATAGCAAAAGGTTTCATGTTTAGAATAAGTCCCTTTAATACTATGTTTCATATATTGTGCATGCAGATTTTATTATTACATTGGTTTCATCAGATTGATATGCAGCATTAGAAGAATTGATTGTATGTTTCTTGTGTCCCATGTATTACTGAGATCCAACTGGATCTGACACCCCTTTTCTCTCTCATGATGCAGGTGAAAACCCTAAGGACCTAAATGAAGATGAAGACCTGGACTTGGAGACCTGACAGACAACCAGCAAACATTCAACCAACCACAAGGCAATACATGGGACCCCTACTCCATACTTCTATCATGATTTCTATTCTGAAAATGTACTCTTTTTATTGACATGAAAAGGGAAATATGAAAAGATACTTGTATACTACACTCAGTTTGAATGCACAATGTAATTGATCAGTTATAAGTTTTGAAATTTTGGCATGTGATAAATACTTAGTATACAATGATGATACTTGATAATGAATACAACAATAAAATGTTAATCAATAATATCCAAAGGATAGTATTAATTAGACTCCTAAAAATGCATTTTTTTCCTATTTGTAGGTGTTTTGTTGTATGCTATTATTTTGTATGTTGTTATTTAGGGTAACAATTTTAGCAACTTCAGCTCGATGTGTGCTTGCTAGACATGACCTTTAGACCTTATCTTAGGGAAAAAGAGTTACAAAACCAGAACCATGGATGCAACCTTTAATGAAATGAAAATGCATGTAACCTAGACTCATGCAACCTAAAGACCTAGTGCTTGGAAAACACTTATTGAAATGAAAACTAGACTAAACCTAACCCTCAAAGAAAAGCTTGAGGTGAATTTGATTAACTAGAATTGGTAGAACTTTCCCATCAGTTGTGGACAGCTGATAAACATTATTTTCCTTACAAGTTGTAATAACAAAAGGGCCTGACCAAAAATGGTCAAATTTACCATGTTGACCTGGTCTGCTCTTCAATACATCCCACTTGAGTACTAGATCCCCTCCCTTGAAATTATAGGATGTAGCTCTCTTATCAAAAGACCTCTTAGTTTGTGTTTTCCTTAACTCCATAGTATCGAATGCATTTTTCCTTTCTTCTTCTAGTTGCATCAATTCAACATATCTTAGTTTAAGAGGATATTCCCCTTCAAATAGTAACATTTGATCAACAAGCTGTAAAGCTGGAAATTCTATAGAAATAGGCAATCTGGCCTCTTTACCATAAACCAAGACATAAGGTGAGTTCCCAATAACCTACTTAGGTTTTATTCTATCCAGCCATAAGGATGCCTTCAATTTGGAGTGTCAATCCCTCTTGTTTCCTTGAAGAGTATTTTTGATGATCCTAATCAGGTTCTTATTGGTAGACTCTGCAAGACCATTACCATGTGGGTAATAATTAATATAAGTATTCAAATAAATGTCATCCTTGACAGCCCACTCTATTATAGCTGACCCAACAAAATCTAGAGCATTATCTAACACTATTGACTGAGGGACTCCAAACCTTGTTACAATATCATCATAGAATTTTAAAACAATAGCTCCAATAGATTCCTTCAGTGCAATATCCTTAGTCCATCTGGTGAAATAGTCTATGGCAGTTAAGATCCACTTATGTCATGCACTATAATTTGGATTTATTGGACCTATAAAGTCCACTCCCCATTTATTGAATGGTTGATCTACAATGATTTTTTTTAATGGCAATGCTGCCAACCTTTATTTTCTCGCAAACATAGCGCACTTTTGGCACCTTCTTGCCCATGAATGGGCATCTTTGAATAAATCTGGCCAATAATAGCTAGCTCTTAAAAAATTGCATGCTATAGTTTTAGGGATGAAATGTGCTCCACAAGACCCATCATGGAATTCAGATAGAATATTGGTTTGATCAACATAGTCTATGCACTTGAGAAGAATACCAAAAAAATATTTCCTATAAAGAATATTATCAATTAGAACATAAGAAATAGAATGTAACCTGAAGTATCTCCATTTGGCTCTATCTAGATTCATTAGACATTGACTAGTCTGCAGAAATTTGGTCATAACTGATAACTAGGATACTGAATAATTGATTACTACATAATTACCTTGGGGCAAAAAAGCCTCTTCAGTGGCTTGAAATTTATCTTCTCCTTCTATCATTTGAGCACATAAGCCTTTTCGTCTAACCATATTGGTCACATGGATTTGCACATCATACTCCATGACCCTTGTTACCCACCGTGCCCTCTTTTCATTGATATTTTTATTTAGCAAAAACTCTTTAATGCTAGGATGTGCAACCATTAGGTGTACCCTATTCCTAGCAATCAAATGCTTAAACTTTTTTAGGGCTTTTATAGTAGCTAGCTCATGTTTCTCTACAAATATGTATCTTTTCTCATAATCCTCTATACCTTTGCTAAAAAATGCAACTAGCTGCTCCTGTTTTTCTTCACAAGAATAGGGGCTGAAGACAAAGCCTATTTTATCAATTCAAAATTCTTCTTTCCCTTATCTGTCCTACTGAAAGGGACATCCTTCTTAAGCATCACAGTTAGTGCTTTCAACAGGTATTCTCTTGAAAACCCCTGCATTTGAGAACCCAAATGGCATTCTCTTGTAAGCCATTATACCCCATTTTGTTGTAAAGGCTATTTTAAACTGATCAAATTCTTTAACTAAAATCTGGTTATAACCATAATAACCATCAAGAAGGGAGAATCTATAAGAACCGGAGACATATTGTAGGATCTATTCCATAGAAGGAAGAGAGTGCCTATCTTTTATAGATGCCTGATTGAGGTCTCTAAAATCTACACAAAGTCTTATCTCTCCATTCTTCTTCCTCACAGGAACAAGATTTGAGACCCAAGAGGTATGCTTGATAGGGAATATGATACCACCATTCAGAAGCTTATTCAATTCTTTCAGTGCTAAAGCTTCTAGTTTGGGGTTGATAGGTCTTTGCCTTTGTCTAATGGGATTGGCATTTGACTCTAATTGTATGGTATGTTGAGTTAATTGAGGATCAAATCCTTTTAAGTCAGTATAATCCCATGCAAACACATCATTATATTCCCTAAACAAATCAATAAGCATTATCTTTTCTTTAGGGGAATTAATTTTACCAACCTTCAAGTACTTGTCCCTAAATATCTCCACTTCTTCATAGTGATCTTCCTTGATCAGAAAGCTGGTTTTGTTATTTTTGAATTGATCATCAGAGTTGAAAGCTGACTCTAAGCTAACTAATCCCCTTGGAAGCTTATTATTCTTCAGCTAAATGATTTGATTTTCCATTTGTTGATTGAATTTATCATCTTTAGAAGCTGAAAAGCCTTCTGTTTTAGTCATAAAGCTTAAAATATGTTCATCAATGTTAAACACCTGCCAATTAATATCATTTTGCGGGATAGATGGCCTTACAATAATTTTAATATATGAATGATCTGAGATATGTCCTTTGTTTTCAGCAATTGAAACATGAGCACCAATACTAGCGAACCTATCAACATGCATATTTTTTCTTCTAGGTATAGAAATGAGGTTAAATGCGTCAAAATTATCCAAAATATCAGAAACTCTAGATTTATACAGCTTCAAAAGATCATTTTTAACAACATTGATACCTCTTACCTCCTTTATTATAAACTCACTATCCCTAAATACCCTTAAGCACTTGATTCCTCTTTTCCTTTCCTATTCTAATCCCTGGATCAAACTCTCATATTCAGCTATATTATTAGAGCATGGAAAAGATAGTTTATATGCAGCATAAAATTTATCACCATCGGGTGAAATTAACATAACCCCTGCACCAACACCATCTTTATTTTTAGATCCATCAAAATATAAGTCCCATAGTTGGTTAGATAATTCAGATTTAGAAAACTGATCTTTAATCAGATTAGGCACAATTGAATCAGATTCAATCATCACATAGTTACCAAAACCAGGATCAAACACTTCATCATCTAGATCATCTTTGGTAGCCTATTCATCCAACACAATATTAGGATATTCCTCAGTTTATATTTTATAAGCTGAACTATCACTAATTTCATCTGGATCCATGATCACACAACTTACAATTATGGGACTAGGATTATAAGGCTCTATCTAATATTTGACCCATAACTCTGACTTTATGGTCACCTTAGCACCATATCTATTTCTAAAATATAGGTGAGACCAATCTGATGAGAAGTATCTATCTATTTAGCTGTGAAGTCTCTTGATAAACATAGGGCAAAGTAAGGTGGTAGATCTACCAAAAACATTTCTTGGGAAATGGAGAGTTTTGGACATGAGTGTAAGGTCAAACTTGTATTTTTAACAACACCTATGGTCTTGACTGAAGAAACATCCAGCTAGACAACTCCTTTCTCAAGAGGTTCATACTTTAAATTCAATAAATCAGCTATCTTCTTTGGCATGACAGTGCTGGTTGCACCATTGTCAACCATACAATTATGCACCAACTTGTTTCCAATGATCAAAGAAACATAAAAAGTAGGAGGCTTACTATTTTTAGATTTTTTATCCTCCTTTTCTATCATCTTTTGCGTATTTGTTGGTCCTTTACCAACCATCACAGCTGGTTGCTTCAAATCTGCACTCTTCTTATTCAATTGTGTTGTTGGTTGTTACACTCTAACAAACTTCTTTTCTTCTTTAACCACCTCATCATGAACTTTTGAGGGCTCTGAATTGGCCATAACCACTCTAGGAGGGTGTTGAATGGCTTGATGTGAACTTGCTGTCCCTTTTGACAACTCTTCCTTCAATAAATCAGCTTGTCCTGGAATACCTAATGAGTCCCACATAGAAATAGAAACCTTCACCTTATTCATATTATCAACAATATTATAGGGAATAGAAAATTGTACCTTCTGAGGTGACTTAATAATAGTCTGGTCTGCCTACCTCTGATGTTATGTTTCTTTGTTTGCAAGAGTAGGAGGCCCCTTCAGGATAGAAACTAAAGGAATGAGTGGTGATTGAGTTGTGGTAGCAAACCTGGCAGCTGATTGCTCTGATTCTAGAGCTCTCTTCTTGGCTCTTGTGTTTGCTGATACAGGTGAATCATCACTTACTCCACAAAACTCTTCCTCTTGCCAATTAAGAAATACAATGTATAGAGTAGTCAGATTAGGGTGTTGTTGACTCTCATCAGTGGATGTAGTAGGTCGTGAATCAATTGCATTATGAACCATTAGAGCTTGATTAAGCACTCCATTATTTCACTTAGACTGATTGTGGGATTCATTACAAGGGTAGCACCATTCATAATAAGATGCAAGATTATTTTGGTTAGGAACAATATCCCTAACAACATTCAGGTGTGCAAGATTGTAAGGTCTATAGGGCCTTTGATTCCAATTTTGCCTATTTGGAGTGTTATTTCCTTGGTATTGCTGCTTGCCACCTTAGTAAACAGGTTGAGTGGGCTGCTCAGATGAAGAACTAGAAAATTGGTTTGGGGTATGGGCTATTAGATTGCTTTGCTGCATTTTTAGGTTTACTAACTCATTTCCAAAAGTATGGAGTAAACTCTCAATCTTTTTTTGGTTGTCTTTAATACTTTGCAACTCATTAGATGGGGTAGCATGCATTATCTCTTCACTCTTATAAGATGGCCATGGGGCCAAAGGTGGAACAACTAATGGCATATTGGATTGGATGTTAGGAAAGTAGGGCATTGGTGTCCTAGGAGGTATCTTCCCTACCTGAATGAGGCTATTCTTTTCCCTAATTACAATCTCAAAATAATTAGGTAAAGAATTTGCCCCCATGGATTGGATCATCACTAAAATATCACTTTTCAGGCTTTTAAGAAAACACAAAAATGCATATTTGGCAGAAGGTCTTACTATGTCCGAGATCATATTCCAAGTCTTCTAAAATCTAAGATTGAAATCATTCATCTCTTCTTATGGAGCCCTTTTGATAGTAGTCAATTGTTCTACCAAAGAAAGATTGTCAAATTTATCTTCAAAAAACTTAGATAATCCCTCACCTAGTGCATCCCAAGTAGCAATGGATCCAACCCAGAGAGTCTAGAACCATCCCAATGATTTTCCCTTCAATGATGTAGCTAGTAGCTTCAAAGCCACATTCTCCTCCACGATGTGATGGACATTGCAAAGAGAAGCAATATCTTTGATGTGCTCAATGGTTGTTGTTTTTCCTTCTCCTGTGAAAGATGGCAATCCCTTCAGTGCTGCCAATGGTATATTGTTGTGATTTGCAATCCTTAAATCACTGCCTTGATCAAATGGAACAAAACACAATCTTCTAGTCATTGCTAGTGCTGCTACAGGAAAATTTGCAACTTCAAGTAGTTCCTCTTTTGATGATGGCTCAAGAACAGCTTGAAATTGAAGTATTGGAGGACTTTCTAAAGATTCCTGATCAAAATTTGGTAAATCAGCATAGTAAGTGGGAGGAGCTGAACTTCTCTTAGATCTTCTTTTCCTTGGCCTTCCTAGCTTCCTACCCCTTGCTATAGGCTGGAAGGAGAGCTCTTTTGGACCACTAGGCTCTCTTTGTAAAGTTCTTCCTCTCCTGGTACGTGATAAATGTAAATACTCAAAGTCTTATCCTCTCCTTGTTTGGATTCAAGTCATGTATCAGAAAGAGTCCCACCGCGTGTGCCAAAACTATTTAGGTTTAGAATTACCACCTCAACTCAGGCATTAGGGCTTTGATAGTATCCTATCCTAATAATGGAAACCTTCTCTAGCTATGGGTGGACTATGATTGAGAAGGAGTCTCTAGATTCTAGGCCAGTTCCTATTTGATATGGGATATCACCTTCAGATTGGTAACTTAATGGGGAAAGGGAAAAGGAAGATTTTGAAAACAAGACTGGAATTAAAAGTGGAGTGATACACAAAAATTTGGGTCAAACTTTGTTTTGGACAATAATGTAGAAAACCCTAACTGATATGCTTAAAGCTTGATACTTTAGATCTCGTATCAACATATAGGCTAACAAATATTACTACTAGGGTTGAACCATGAATGACTTGACTAAACAAAAAATATACACATTTTTTACAAGGCTTTGAATGGTTGATTACCTATGGAAGGAATATAAAACTCACTTCTTTTGGATATCAATTTAATAAAACACTTGTAAGAAAAGATGACACAAGATGTGAAAATCAAACTCAAAAGATATATAGAGAAAATAAATTGTCTACTTTATTACCCTCCAAAAATCTGATAAAATAGGTTACAAGAATGTTCTATATGCCCTCTCTCCAAAAAAATGCAACCCAATGGATACAAAATGCATCCAAAAGGCTATAGAAACCAAATAGTTCAATAAAAGCTCTCCTCTCTAAAATTTTGAACCCCTAAACATGAAGCAAAGGATCCGCTATGTATCCCACATGGCTCAATTTTCTGAAAAAACATTTCCCTCCAAAAGTCCTCTACAATAGAAAAAAACCATTAAACCATAAGGCCTAACAAGTACCCCTAAAGCAAGCCTTAAGTTTAGCCTCCTAAAGTTGCCGAATGAAAGATACATCTCTTAATACACTCCCCGAATCCTATTACATGACATATCAAAAATGACTAACCCCAAATGCATAAACCCTAACATGATAGCATAGTATAGAAACCTACCTACACTAATAAATCCAACACTATGGCATGAGAAAACCATAAATTTGTATCAACCCAACCATAATACAGCCAAGTTGATGTAACTCAAGCTCAATTTTCGATAACAACTCATAGCTGATATACTGAAAATATGGAATGTTGTCTTTGTGTCATGAAGGTACTGTCGTGGCACTATGAAAGGAATGTCGAGGCATTGTGAATTGACATGGCATTAACTCTGTTTGTCAGTGGACTTCAAATATGGGTAAAACACATTGCATATTGTTTGTCAATTTCATTTCCTACTTAGGGTTTTCTCCTCTATGGCGCCACCATGCTTGTTTGAACTAGAGTTAGGAAGTCATAATCTATGGCAATGAATCTGCTTATGGAATATGTGAAGAAGCTCAGGCTTCTCAAGCTCTTTAGGAAACCGTGGGTTAGAAATTTCTTTGTAAGAACATATGGTGCATTTTGTGCATTTCTTTGGAGTCTGAGGCTTTTTTGGTTGAACTTGGAGTTCATGAGCTTGGGCTCTATCGACTATGAGTTATGAACCATGGCCTCCAATGTGTGAAACACCTACAGGGGTAACTTGCAGAGCTCAGGCTCTATCATTTTAGAAGCCATAACAGATGACGTTGCCCTTTCCTCAAACTAGGACATGAATTTTGTAGTTTTTTTCACAACCACTGTCAGCTTGGAATGGGTCTAAGCTATAGTTGAGAGGTGTATAGGGATCCATGGGACTTAGGCTAGAAACCAAGCATCTCAGCCACTACTTCAGACTTGTTCCCAACTAATGGTGAACTCACACTTACAGAGGTTGTGGTTTTCTCTATTGAAACACACAGAGCTCGGGCTCCATCTCTTCTACTGTTAACCCGTGACACTTGGCTTCTAATCTGCATCTCAAAACTCAACCTTCTTGTCTTTTCTTCCTCAGATAAATTACATATTTTTTCAACCTTGCTTACTTTGCATCTTTAAATGGCACAAGAGCATCATACAGTGTTACAATAACTCTATCCTTTTTGCAATATTTTAAAAGATACACACCCTTAGCGGTAACATAGGGTTTTTAAATATTGATGCTTTGTTTGTTAAAGTTGTTGTTGTTTATTTTGAAACTCCAGTATATGTTTTCATCACTTCCTATGTAACCCTAAGCATACTCAGAGTTAGGTTTTGTTTCTTGTCTTGCTGTTGTGCTCTTTATAGTTTCTTTCTGCATTGCATCAATGTTAACAAAAAAAAATTCTATTCTGGTGAATACATGAGAGATCTTTAAACATGTGCTAGTTTGGTATGAACTCGGGTTTTTCTTGCATGGCTGTCTTTTTCACATGTATCTGCACTTAATGTCCTTCAAACACGATGATGTTGTCATGATCACAAAACATGTTCATCTCTCTATGGAGACTGAATTCTACCTTTATTGCTCTGTCTAAAGATATACGTATAAAGTTCTCCTTCATCATGTTTGTAAACCACATTTAGCTTCAGTGGTGAAACTATGAGCATACCTTACCAAAAATGAGAACATGACATGTTCAGAACACCATGAAAGTGTTGTTCCTTTTAGTGTAAAAACACATTGTTCTTTTTATCAGCATATAAGATACCACCCATGGGGTTTGAGCACAGGCTCGTGACTCCCATGGGTAATACTCACAATAGGAACCCTAAAAACATGTATACTCCATTAGCATGATTGTATTCCCTGCATTGTATGCATGATGAACATTATACCAGAATAAGATGTATCTATCTAAATACCCTCAATAAAGACATTTCTTGAAATTTTTGGCATTAAGGGCATGAATACAGTATTCTTTTGAAATCATGAACTATTATAGTATTATTTGAGTTCTTCATTTGATGAGCATACACTGTTTTGCTCATAATGTAGTTGTTTTCTATGAATGTTTACTTCATAAAAGCATACAAACATACTGTTGCTTCAATTCTTGCTCATTAATTTTCACTTGCATCTCATATGCATTTTGTCAATTATGTTACATATCTCTATCTCTTTGCAAATATTACTGTTTTATAAGCATAAACAACAATATTTCATAACATAGAAATGATAACAATACCAGGCATGTATCTTCTGACATTGACTTTACCAAAATGAACTATTATGCCTTTTCTGCATTTGTGTACTCATTGTAACAGCATTACTTCCATTTCTCATTTGCATAGTGAACCTCTCACCCTTCCATTTCTACATATTTGAGTTCATTAAGAACCCTTCCTCCCTCATGTGTCTCTTGCAGCATCATGGATCTTTTTCTGTATCTTCTCCTTCTTTATGAATGTGAACTATAACTTCCCGAGATGTGAACAACCTTTCTTACTTATGTGAAGTTTGAGCACGGGCCCGTGACTCTCATTGCATTTTATCTTTCTATCTGCATTCAGTTATATGATCACCTACTGCACACATATCACTAACCAATCTGTTAGGTCAGCATATAAAATGAATCAAATAATGTATATGGGTGAGTGTCATCCAGGATGGCATTCATTTATGAATGTTGGTTGGTTCATTTGTGTTTATTGAACTAACAAATTGATCTAATTGTGAAAAAGGTTTCTCAGATAGAAATACTAAGTTCCTTTCATTCAGATATCTCGTTATAAAGAGAAGAATAACATACATCAAAGTGACAATAAGTAGAAATTTGTTTCATTTTTAGAACAAGTCCCTTTAATACTATGTTTCAAATATTGTGGATGCACATTTTCTTGTTACATTGGTTTCATTAGATTGATATAAAGCATTAGAAGAATTGATTGTATGTTTTTTGTGTCCCATGCATTTCTTAGATCCAACTGGATCTGACACCCCTTTTCTCTCTCATGAGATAGGTGAAAACCCTAAAGACCTAAATGAAGATGAAGACCTAGACTTGGAGACCTGATAGACAACCGGGAAACATTCAACCAACCCCAAGGCAATGCATGGGACCCCTACTCCATACATCTATCATGCTCTCTATTCTGCAAATGTAGTCTTTTTCTTGACATGAAAAGTGAACTATAAAAAGACACTTGTATACTACACTCAGTTTGAATGCACAATGTAATTGATCAGTTATAAGTTTTTAAATTCTTGCATGTGATCAATAATTAGTGTACAATGATGATACTTGATAATGAATGTAACAATTAAATGTTAATAAATAATATCCAACGGATAGTATTAATTAGACTCCTAAAAATGCAATTTTTTCCTATTTGTAGTTGTTTTGTTGTATGTTGTTATTTAGGGTAACAAATATATTTTTATTTCTGAGAAAAATGGATATGAGACACACGTCAGATAAAGAACTTCATTTTTATAAATAGATTTATGCTTAGCTGTAAAATGATTTCTTGAGGAACAAGTAAAGCATATATATAATTGTTTTAATCAGTTTAACTAATAGTAAACATGAAAACTAGGAGATCAAGGTTAAGTTGTAAACCTTTGATCATAGATTTTTTATTGTAAAGTGTGAAACCTAATTAGGTCAATACATTGTATAAATAAATGTATTAATCAATCAGAACATGATGATTGTAGCAACAGAGGACATCTATGGATCAGACAGAGAGTTTCATGTAGAAGGACACAAAAGGGATAATTTAGTTATGAAGAACTAAGATTCAAGGCTACCGAGCATAACAGAGGTATCATCCATCACTATATGTGATACATATATCTTGTGAACTAAATGGATATGTATTCAGAAATTCAAGATTGCATACCATCAGGTCAATAAGTATTTTGACTACGCTCTAACAATTGTAGAAAATAGAAGAAATCATTTAATAAGGTGGACTTAATAGTCTTATTGTAAATCTCTTAATCGAGTGCATACTTAACAGTGTAGTTAATATATCTTAACTGAGTAGACCTAACTAGTCTAAAATGTTACTCTTAGCAGGTTAAGGTCATCAGAATTGATCACACTTGTAGCCTTAACTGACACCTTCCATTCTGCAGATAGAAAATCTTTATGGGTTTCATCCCCACCACATTTTTTACCTTCTAACATGGGTTTTCAGCATTACCAATTGTTGTGTCATGTGTAACTACTTTTGATGAATGTTTCTATAAATGTTTATATGCAATTACATTTATGTTTTTATATTACATGCATAAGGTAGAAAAGCAATATGGTCGGTAATGCAAGAAAAGATTACTTAGAGTTAATTGATAAAATGTTTTGAGGGTACTGATTCACCCCTCCCCTCTCAGTACACAATTCCATTATTCCAACAATTGGTATCAGAGACACATCTCTTATTTGGAAAATTTAATGTCACTTGAGATAAAAGATCATACAAATGGAAAGGTATAGGCTTGATAAGAATATTGAAAATCAAAAGTTTCAGATACAAATCTTCTATGAGAAATACAAAGTAGCAAGAATCAATATTAGAGAGCTATCAGATAAAATAAAAGTAATGGCATATCACTACAATGAAAATGACTATCATGAAGAAGAGATACCTGATCTGTTTGAGTCATCATGATCTACATCTAGCAATACATTAGAGACATTTAAAGGAAGCATTACAAGTCTTAATGAAATCAATCAACATCGGACAGAACAAGTAAGTGTACTCCCAATCAGTCAAGAGACACATATGGTATGGATGATTGATGTTATGAATAATTCTAGACAAGATGGACAAGAAAGAACATTAGCTATTGATGACAGGAGGAAGATCGCTGAGAAGTTGCAAGAGAGAGAAACTGAAATACAGAGACTTACTGAACATCATCATGAGATCACCAATCAAAAATTTCGTATGAGTCATGAGGCCAACTGAGTGAACATATAACTCAATGGGAAATTGGAAGCTATTGGTGAAATAAGAAGAGAAAATGAGAAACTAAAGCATGAAGTAATGATTCAACAACAACATAATGATATGATCAAGAAAGCTGAAGAGAGTATAAAAAAATGGATGATTTTCTAAATGGACAAAGAAGACTCAACAACAATACCGGTCTAGGGTATACCGAGCATGGGGAATCATCAAAACTAAGCTGATAAAAAATATGTCTACACAAATCCAAGAGCAAAGAACCAGTCATGAAATCACTATGGAAAATCAAGCCACACTTCAAATGTTTGCAGTAGCAAAGCTAAATTTATTCCTAAATCTACTTCTACATGCATAGGAAAATGTTATAACTGTAACAAGTATGGACACAAAGAACATGAATCGAGATCTGACGTGAAAAAACCAAAGAAATAATCCTACATGGAAAAATATTATTCCATGTGAAAAATGCATGGACACACATCTCATGAATGCAGGAAAAAGAAAAAGCAAGTATGGAAACAAAAGAACAAGAAACTACTTATAAACCGAGAAGAATCAGTAACTCATATGTTTGGGATTACAAAAAATGGGTAAATTGCACTTCATGTGGTAGATATGGACACATAGGTGCAAACTACATGAGGAAATGGATAAGAAGGTCTAAAATCTAGACTAACTCTGGAATGGCATGCTTACACCGTCATAAGGTTGGTCACGTAAGCAAGGACTAGAGAGATAGAGTGACGGAGTCAAGCACTTTCGGTAATGTGAACACTATTGAAGATATTAGGAGAATGATAAATAAAATGTGGAGGAAAGCTTCAAGCAAAGATGATGCTGGACCAAGCACCACAGTTGGTGAGACCTCATCCAATGGATTTGGTGATATCACCACCCCCACCTAAGAAATACAAGTAAATACATAACTACACTATACAAAGCTATATTTTACATCAGTTCCAATATTGATTGATAATATGCATAATTAGTATGAATGAAGATGCACTATGGTATTACTTGTATTGATTTTGTGAATCCAATATCATCGGTCAATACATACCGAGCATCATCGGTATACATATAAAAACCAAGTTGTCAATATAAACTGAGCATCGTCGGTAAACATGAAAAAGACAATCAGGTCTTTGCTACATACCGAGCACCGTTAGTGAACATGTGAAAGTACAACTAAGTTTTCACTTACCCTGAGCGTCATTGTTATTGAGTGGTAGCTAAATCTTTGAATGTGACACTTAGGTTATTTTCTATAAATAGGGCAACAAAGAGATCGATCATTCATGAAGTGAAATGTGAATACAACAGAGTGAAGAAGAGCGACTGAAAGTGATGAGGTTGCAGATTGATTCACAACAGATTCAAAGGCAACTCCAAGAGATTCCTAGCACCTAGAGCAAAGATTGGGTAAGTACCAAGACTTACCGAGCACACATTTCATTTATGGAGAAAGCCCTAATTACATGAAAAATAGCAACCACATCATGGGTCACAAAGATGAACAACACAAAGGACAAGAAGGTCAACCTGATCAAGAATACAACCTATGAAGAGCATAAGTATAAATTTTTCCTTAAGGTTGCTTCACAACCTGATGACAAAGGAGAATTCTCAAGCATCCCTCCTAGGATTATTCTACTCGAAGATATCCACACATACATCCACTGCAAAATTGTAGAGATCAAAGATCTTGAGGTTAAGGAGGATAACAAGAAGCTTTGCATAGATAGAAACCTTAAAGATGAACACAAACATATTGAGGTGAAAGGGTTAACAAAATCCCTAATGTTCCAGAAAGAGTTCAAGACCGAGTGGATTTGGATAGTACTCAACTGAGTACATGACATAAAAATGTTTTTGGATGAACCAAAACCAATCACTAAGGATGTGATTCATGCAGTAATAGGTTATCTAGTAATGGACAAGGTTAAAACCCTAAAAAGTCCTTCTTGCCGTGAGATTGAAAAGTTAACAGGTGCAGTATGGGATGGCAGAGGTTTAAAAGTGAATTCCATCACTGACTCGGAGATGAATTTTGGTGCATGTGTACTTGGGTACAAAATATACCAAGCTAGCAGATTGAATAGTATAGCTTATGGAGCAGTTGACACCGCTTATAAGATTGTGAAGAAGGGACTACAACTAGATTTATCTGAGCTGCTACTGAAGAAACTAGAGGAGAATATGAGAACAATTAGGTAGGCTATATCTAATTCATGTAATTTTGTTTCACTCCTCATGTGCATATTTTTCTACTTTCAAAATTTCTTCCCATCTATCAGTAATGTCAATTGGGACACATCCTGACCAATCACTGCACAAATTAGTGAATTTGTAAAGTCACTAGGGGATAATTTCACATCTGTGATGGATGAATACTTCACTACCTTCAAGGATAGAATACATAAGAGAATGAGGATTCCTACATAATTGGTGGAACAATACAAGGATGACATATGTTTTATAGCAGACACATACACCACTTTAATCAAACCGATTGTACCAAGAATAACATGGTTGCCACCATTGGATTATGAGATAAACATAGATCAAGCCATAGATGCTATTGAACCCTTGCTAAATGAAGGAGTGGACAAATAATTGAGTAGATTATGAACATTTGAAGAAGCCAAGTCTAGAATCAAAACTGGCCTAGTAGTGAAGAAAATTGACATGAAGAAAACAAAGATGGTGAAAACACTTAAGAAGAAATTATCGGTAAATGATGAGGAATTAGAATAAGATTTCACCAAGGGACAATCACCCATCAGTGAAGATGAAAAATTGAGTGACTCTGATTCAATTGATTTTGATGCACCACCAAAAAAGAAACCAAGAACTATTGCTGCATAGAACTAGGAGTCAGACTACAAAATATGCAGATTCACCACTAGTTAACAAAGGTACCTTAAGGACTTATCAGAAGACAAAGCCTCAAACTGGGAAATCAACACCTAGGAAAAGAATGAGATATATAAGAGGAAAAGAGGATAAGGAAGATACTGAAAATGATGAGAAAGAAAAAGGACTCCAAGCTAAAAAGCTCAAAGTTCCTCATATTGTTGATGAAGTTTCTGAGTCAATAATTAACACCGGGAGCATATCACACTGAAAGATTAGACAATGGCTAACCTTATCTCCTGGAGATCATACTAAGATAGAAGAAACCATAATTAAGGAAATGGTTGCATACAAGTATGTAACAATACAATTTAACAAGTAAATGCCACAAGAGCTTTATGAAAAAATATCAGCAAGGTGGACTTATGCAATGCATACGGAGACACAGATACGAAAAATATCCCTAGTCAAACTCATGCCACCCGAGTCAACGGTTGAATTGATTGATGAAACAATGAAAGAGAATTCAAAGAAATTTTCAGCTAAAATGAGAGCTTACAAAATACTAGAGGGCCGATTACAAGAGCTTTACAAAGAAAGAAATGAGACTTGGAATGAAATATTTAATGCCCACAAGAAGGTACTGGCTCTTACATTGTATAAATAGATGTAGTAATCAATTAGAAAATGATGATTGTAGCTACAACAGACATCTATGGATCAGACAAAAGAGTTTCATGCAAAAGGACACACAAGGAAAATTCAGTTATGAAGAACTAAGATTCAAGGCTACCAAGCTGAACATAGGTATTATCCATTACTATAGGTGATACAAATATCTTGTGAACTAAATGGATCTATATTCAATAATTCGAGATCACATACCGTCGGGTCAACAATTTTTTTTGACTAGTCTCTAACAATTGTAGCAAATAGAAGAAATCATTTAAGAAGGTGGACCTAATAGTCTTATTATAAATCTCTGAAGTGAGTGCACACTTAACAGAGTTGTTAAAATCTCTTAACCAAGTAGACCTAACCAGTCCAAAATGTTACTCCTAACAGGGTAAGATCATAAGAAGTGATCACACTTGTGGCCTTAGTTGGCACCTTCCATTCTGCAAATAGTGAAGCTTTGTGGGTTTCATCCCCACTACAGTTTTTACCTTCTAACGGGGGTTTTCTGCATTACCAATTCTTGTGTCATGTGTAGCTACTTTTCATGAATTTTTCTATGAAATTTTACATGCAATTACATTTATGTTTTTATATTACATGCATAAGGTAGAAAAGCAATATGGTCGGTAATGCAAGGAAATATTACTAATGGTTAATTGATAAAAAGTTTTAAGGGTACTGATTCACCCCTCCCCTCTCATTACACACCATTCCATTATTCTAACACTAGGTAAGTTCATGCTCTAAAGAGTCTAGTAAGTGCATCCATTCAAAGATATCTTATTAATCATACGAGGCCTCATGGTAGCGTAAATTTTATTTAGGTCCTATAGACCGTAGAGGAGACCAGGAATAAGATATATCTTCCCTTAGAGAATATAATCTTAAGAATATATTTGATGATAGTGGGTGAGAAGAGGTTGTCTTTGCCTTTTTCCCACTTGAGTTGTTCCCATAAGATTTCTCCCTCAATGAAAGGCTCTCTAAAGGGTCAACATGAAATGAAAATGGATGACAACTAGGGGTCAAGATTTATGATTGTCTTCAAGAGACAAGAGCATACTCTCCTACCATAGTTGCTTCTCCCAAGAATGCCAAGCCCATGTTAATTTACAAAATTTTCTTTTCCAGTGAAGAATTGAATAGGTCAAGGTTTTTTATTATCTTAAAGAGACAAGAACATACTCCCCTACTACTCAATAAATCAATAATAATTTATCCTTCTAATTAAAATAGGTGCCTATGAAAACATGCTAATAGAAAACATGATGTTTTCTCGAGGATGACTAGGGAACCTACATCACATATTCCATTAGTAGTTTTTAATTTTGATTTGATCTCTTAGAATCAAGCTACAAAAAAATTGTTAAATTCTTCAATCTACACGCTAAATTAATATCTAAACAGAAAAAGGTTGATGGATTAGAGGTTAGATTCCAAATTTAGAATGAAAACTTTAAGGTTCTACAAATTTACCCCCAAAATAAAGAAATATTCACTAAAGACGAAGTATTTTACCAAAAATGAAGTAAATATTACCGAAGATGACACCGTCTACCGGAAACAAAGTAAATTTTACTGAAAACAAAAAAAAAATCATCAAAAATGAATGAAGATTCACTCGAAACGCAGGAACTCCAAAAAATGAAAAAAATAATTTCAAAGGCAAGATTGTACTACAATATGTTCTTACCAGAAATGAAGATATAGAACCATAATTGAAATAATGAAAACTAGAAATGAACTTCTATGACTAGGAACAAAGGAAGATTCACCAAAAAAGAAGGATAAATTTTGGAAATGAAGCACTTCTGCAACCTAGAAGCATAATTTTATCAAAAATGATGAAAATCAAGGCCTTGAGCCCCACGCTGGGTGCCAAAAATCTGTGTGTATATATTGTATCAGAAAATAACTGCAACACCTTCAATAAAGCATTGTATCAATTTTTAGTGTTATGAAATTAATTAAAGAAAATAATTGAAATTGAATTATTTCCTTCTAGTCATGAAGACACACATGAAATAAACCATTTAAATAAAATGAATCTAAATTGATGCACCTTTGATCTAAAATGGATGCAATTGAGCTATGATGTAAGCTAATTGATCACATTAGATTGTTTATGCTAAGAATTGAGATGAATTTAGATCTAAAATGATGAACTACTAAAATGACCTCAAGAAACAATTGCTATAAATGATCTACTTGAAATGAAATTATCATTATCTAGCTGCAAATGAGAATGGGATCCATAATGCCTTGATTGAGATTGGTTTTATAGACTCTCTCTTGGAAGGAAAATTTTGAATATAAATTGTGTGGTTGAGCTTAAATTTGAGATGTGTGCTTCATATTAAAACTTGAGTCATCCATGTCCCTCGATTTGATTGTTGGATGTGTTGAATTTTGAGCCATGTGGAGAGAATATTAAGGATTTAATTAAATCCAAGTAATTAATATCTTTAGCCATGGTTATTTTCAATTTTGATTAAATTAAATTTCTTAGGATATTAATTTATTCTTTCTCTTTGATTCTCAACCTTTGATGTTCAATTATTTAATGATCAATTTTTGATTGAATTATGTAAGAAAATTGATTAAATTCACTTACAAAATTAGGATTGAGGTCTGATTTGATATCTTGATTAGGACCTAGAACACAATTACCATTTTTTGGTTGCATAGGCATTTTCACTCACATAATTGTAAATAGTTGTCAATAGTTATTTCTTACCTACATTATTATTTGTGCTAGGTGGTCAAGTTCTAACTACTCCCTACCTATGCTTCCATCTTATTAAGACAGATGGTGTCCTCCTATAATTTGATATCTCATGCTCTTGCCTTTATAGGCATAGCGCATTGTAGATTTATTTCATCTCAATACATTCATCCATTGTGGAAATATTATTTTTCACCATTGCGAAGGTTTGTAAGTCTTTGTAGGTCTTGGGAAGTTGATCACACCTAAAAAGAATGCCAGAAAATTGACTATGCTAGGATGAAAATAAAGTAAAAAAATATTCCTTATATAGGGTACTTAAGGTATTTTAACTTTTAGAAAATATTCCAATGGCCATAAACAAAAGCAAGATCAAGTTTCAAAAGTGCAAGACCGACACTATCAATACATAAAATTTTGACTACTTTTAGGCCATCACCCATAAAGACTATAGTGCTCAAATAGGTCCTATATACCCAGAAGGGTTAAAGGTTCCAAAAAAGGGCTATGGTAGCCAAAAGGTTCAATGGTGCCAAAAAGGAGAATGAAATTGTAAATGAACTATTATATATGTCACTACAATAAGATATTTATGTAGAGAAATGAG
>MU227431.1:1379506-1392725 GCA_018584345.1 Thuja plicata
ATAAATATTAATAGAGGATCTCCTTGTAATACATAAAATATTGTAGTCTTTTTCTCGTCATTGTAGGAATCAATAGCCTGAACATAACTTGAGATCTTTATAATAGTTGCAATATCCAAAGAAATTTTTTTGATGCCTATTTTTGACAAAAAAATTTGCCTTAGAAATATTTTACTTTTATCTTCATGGAGTCTAAATCCTATTTGAATTTTTGAAGTCAGTTGATAATCCTAGAATAATTCCTCGTCAATATGATATGATAAGAGAATGTGACACAATTGAATGGTGATGAATCAATGATCAAGTGAACCGAACTTGATGACAATATGATACTAGGACCCTATTTTACTAATTGCAATAATATTACTAGATAAAAGACCAAAAATGGTATCTAAGAATGTGATCTTATTTAGTGGAAACTGTACCGAAGTTGTCTCTGTGATAGAAATGAGAAAATAGGAAATTCCCCAGAAAACAAAACAAGATCAACTAAAAATGAAACAAGATTCCATGGAAACCAAATTATATCTCAAAAATGAAAGGATAGTCACAAAAAATGAGACTTCTCAAGAAAATAGGAAAATTTGTTTGTCAGGAAATGAGCTTTTGAACAGGTAACATGAAGTTTTGTTACCAAAAATGAAGAAATAATAATATGAAACAAAATTACAAAACCAGAAATGAGATTAGAAAAATGAGGAACGGGATTATTCGAATTAAAAATAAATTTTTAAAACTCTATGTTTGCAGCCTATCAATAGTGAGAAATTTTTAATGTTTCAGGTATGTTTGAGAGGTAAGTTTTTGAAGTGATAGTGACACATACACACAAAAAAAAAAATACAAGCACTTTTCTTGGTCTTTATGGCTAACAATGATTGTATGTTTTTTTTTATATTTATATGGGTATTGACAAAAATGAAGACAAGAGATCAACCATGTTTAACAATAAGGAGTCAGCTAAATACAAAGTCTTTTCCCACAAGTTGGTATCACGCAAGAGCTATGTGCAATACTATTAAAGGAGACTACACAATGAGACCTCAAATGGTGTATTATATGTTTTAAAACACTAAAGGACTAGATATGGTGCATGTCTTTAGGAGAGATGCTTCCCTCTCCTTGAAAAAATATTATGACACTTTCAGAGGCGAACAAGGTGATAATACTAAAGGATAATAGTTTGTCATTAGTATATAAGGAAATAGTTTTTGGACTGTCAGTTACATGATCTCTGAGTGACAACATTCAGTTAAACACAATGGTCACCACAACAGTTAAGTGCAGAGGTCACCGAGCTTAGACTATCACTGACAGACAGTTTATAGAGTAAACTGAGAGTACAGTTTACAGGGTAAACTAATAGATAGCTCAAAGACATCACTGAGCACAAATTACAGAGTAGATCGAGTACCAACCCATTGAGATACTGTTTGGGTTTAGAATTACCACCCCAACTCAGGCATTGGGGCTTTGACAGTATCCTATCCTAACAATAGAAACCTTCTCTAGCTGTGGGTGGACTATGATTGAGAAGGAGTCTCCAGATTCTATGTCAGTTTCTATTTGATATAGGATATCACCTTCTTATTGGTAACTTAATGGGGAAAGGGAAAAAGGAAGCTTTTGAAAACAAGACTGTAATTAAAAGTGGAGTGATAAACCAAAATTAGGGTAAAACTTTGTTTTGGACAATAATGCAAAAAACCATAACTTATATGCTTAAAGCTTGATACTTTAGATTTTTGATGAACATTTAGGCTAATAAATTACACTACTAGGGTTGAACCACGAATGGCTTGACTAATCAGAAAATATACAGATTTCTTACAAAGCTTTGAATGGTTGATTACCTACAGAAGGAATATAAAACTCACTTCTTTTGGATATCAATTTAATAAAACACTTGTAAGAAAAGATGAAACAAGATGTGAAAACCAAACTCAAAAGACATATACAGAAAATAGATTGTATTCTTTATTACCCTCCAAAAATCTGATAAATTAGGTTACAAGAATGGTCTCCAAAACATCTAGGAACAAGAAGTTCACTATATGCCCTCTCTCCAAAAAATTGCAACCCAATGGATACAAAATGCATCAAATAGGCTATAGGAGCTAGATAGTTCACTAAAAGGTCTCCTCTCTAAAATTTTCAACCCCTAAACATGAAGCAAAGGATCCACTATATAGTCCACATGGCTGAATTTTCCGAAAAACATTTCCCTCCAAAAGTCCTCTACAATAGAAAAAAACCATTAAACCATAAGGCCTAACAAGTACCCCCAAATCAAATCCTTAAGTTTATCCTCCTAAAGTTGGAAAATGAAAGATACATCTCTTAATATGCTCCCCAAACCCTATTACCTGACATATCAAAAATGACTAACCCGAAATGCATAAACCCTAACCCGAAAGCATAGTATAGAAACCTAAATCTACTAATCAACCTGACACTATGGAATGAGAAAACCCTAAATTTGCATCAACCCAACCATAATACATCCAAGTTGATGTAACTCAAGCTCAATGTTCAATAACAGCTCATAGCTGATATACTGAAAAGATGGAATGCTATCTTTGTGGCATGAAGGTACTATCGTGGCACTGTGAACTGACATGGCATTAACTCTGTTTGTCAGTGGACCTCAAAGATGGGTAAAACACATTGCATAGTATTTGTTGATTTCATTTTGTACTTAGGGTTTTCTCCTCTGTGGTGCCACCATGCTTGTTTGAACTGGAGTTGCAAAGCCATAATCGATGGTGCTAAATCTTCTTCTTGAGCATGTGAAGAAGCTAGGGATTCTCGGGCTCTATGGGAAACCGTGGGTTTGAACATGCTCTGCCATAACATATGGTGCATTTTTTGTATTTCTCTAGAGTCTGAGGCTTGTTTGGTTGAACTTGGAGTTTGAGTTCTCAGGCTCTGTCAACTATAAGTTATGACTCGTGGCCTCCAATATGTGAAACACCTGCAGGGGTAATTTGCAGAGCTAGGGCTGTATAGTTTTAGACGCCATAACAGATGGCACTGCTCTTTCTTTGAACTGGGACTTGAAGTTGGTAGTTATTTTCACAACCACTGTCATCTTGGAATAGATATAAGCTGTGGTTGAGAGGTGTAGATGGATCCATGAGACTCGGACTAGAAACTAGGCATCTCAGCCACTGCTTCAGAATCGTTCCCAATTGATGGTGAACTTACACTTACAGAGGTCCCAATTTTCTCTGTTGAAATACACAGAGCTTGGGCTCCATCTCTTTTTCTATTAACCCACATCACTTGGCTTCTAATGTGCATCTCAAAACTCGATCTTCTTGTCTTTTCTTCTCAGATAAGTTACATATTTTTTTAACCT
Organism: Thuja plicata; assembly: GCA_018584345.1. Lineage (NCBI taxonomy): Eukaryota > Viridiplantae > Streptophyta > Pinopsida > Cupressales > Cupressaceae > Thuja > Thuja plicata. Next base: position 1,382,868 of record MU227431.1, read on the forward strand.
TGCTTACTTTGCATCTTTAAATGGCACAAGAACATTATATAGTGTTACAATAAATCTATCTTTTTTTGGCAATCTTTTAAAAGATACACACCCTTGGCAGTAACTTAGGGTTTTTAAATATTGATGCTCTATTTGTTGAAGTTCATGTTGTTTATTTTGAAACTCCAGTATGTGTTTTCATCACTTCTTCTGTAACCCTAAGCATACTCAGAGTTACCTTTTGTTTCTTGTCTTGCTTTCGTGCTCTTTATAGTTGCCTTTTACATTGCATCAATGTTAATAAAAAAAAAATTGCTATTCTGGTAAATCTGCGAGTGATATTTGAACATGTGCTAGTTTGGTATGAACTCGGGTTTGGCTTGAGTGGATTTCTTTCTCACATGTATCTGCACTTAATGTTCTTCAAACATGATGATGTTGTCATGATCACAAAACATGTTCATCTCTATGTCGAGACCAAATTCCATCTTTATTCCTCTGTCTGAAGATATACATATAAAGTTCTCCTCCAGCATGTTTGTAAACCTCATTTAGCTTCACTGGTGAAACCGTGAGCATACCATACCAAAAATGAGAACATGACATGTTCAGAACACCGTGAAAGTGTTGTTCCTTTTAGTGTAAAAACACACTATTCTTTTTATTAGCATATAAGATACCACCCATGGGGTTCGAGCATGGGTTCATGACTCCCATGGGCAATACTCACAATAGGAACCCTAAAAATGTGTATACTCCATTAGCATCACTATATGCCCTGCATTGTATGCATGATGAACATTATACCAGGATAAGATGTATATGTCTAAATACCCTGCATAAAGACATTTCTTGGAATTTTTGGCATTAAGGGCATGAATACATTATTCTTTCGAAATCATGAACTATTACAGTATATTATGAATTCTTCATTTGATGAACATACATTGCTTTGATCATAATGTAGTTGTTTTCTATGAATGTTTACTTCATAAAAGAATACAAACATACTGTTGCTTCAATTCTTGCTCATTAATTTTCACTTGTAGCTCATATTCATTTTTTCATTTCTATTACATATATCCATCTCTTTGCAAATCGTACTATTCTATAAGCATAAACAACAATATTTCATAACATAGAAATGATAACAATCCCAAACATGTATCTTCTAACATTGACTTTTTCAAAATGAACTATTATGTCTTTTCTACATTTGTATACTCACTGTAACATCATTACTTCCATTTCTCATTTGCATAGTGAACCTCTCATCCTTCCATTTTTTCACATTTGAGTTCATTAAGAGCCCTTACTCACTCATGTGTCTCCTACAGCGTCATGGATCTTTTTCTGTATCTTCTCCTTTATGAATGTGAACTGTAACTTCCTAAGATGTGAACAACCTTTCTTACATATAATGACTTATATGAAGTTTGAGCATAGGCTCGTGACTGTCATTGTATTTTCTCTTGCTATATGCATTTAGTTATATCATCACCTATTGCACACATATCACTAATCAATCTATTAGGTCAGCAGAAAAAATGAATCAATTAATGTTTATGGGTGAGTGTCATCCAGGATGGCATTCATTCATGAATGTTGGTTGGTTCATTTGTGTTTGTTGAACTAGCAGATTGATCTAATTCTAAAAAATGTTTCTCAGATAGAAATACTAAGTCCATTTCATTCAGATATCTGGTTATAAAGACAAGAATAACATACATCAAAGTGACCATAAATAGCAAAAGGTTTCATGTTTAGAATAAGTCCCTTTAATACTATGTTTAATATATTGTGCGTGCACATTTTCTTGTTACATTGGTTTCATCAGATTGATATGCAACATTAGAAGAATTGATTGTATGTTGTTTGTGTCCCATGTATTACTTAGATCCAACTAGATCTGACACCCCTTTTCTCTCTCATGATGCAGGTGAAAACCCTAAAGATCTAAATGAAGATGAAGACCTGGACTTGGAGACCTGACAGACAACCAGCAAACATTCAACCAACCACAAGGCAATACATGGGACCCCTACTCCATACTTCTATCATGCTTTCTATTCTGAAAATGTACTCTTTTTATTCACAAGAAAAGGGAAATATGAAAAGATACTTGTATACTACACTCAGTTTGAATGCACAATGTAATTGATCAGTTATAAGTCTTGAAATTTTGGCATGTGATAAATACTTAGTGTACAATGATGATAATTGATAATGAATGTAACAGTAAAATTTTAATCAATAATATCCAAAGGATAGTATTAATTAGACTCCTAAAAATGCATTTTTTTCCTATTTGTAGGTGTTTTGTTGTATGCTATTATTTTGTATGTTGTTATTTAGGGTTACAATTTTAGCAACTTCAGCTAGATGTGTGCCTGCTAGACATGACCTTTAGACCTTATCTTAGGGTAAAAGAGTTACAAAACCAGAACCATGGATGCAACCTTTATTGAAATGAAAATGCACGTAACCTAGACTCATGCAACCTAAAGACCTAGTGCTTGGACAAAACTTATTGAAATGAAAGGTAGACTAAACCTAACCCTCAAAGCAAAGCTTGAGGTGAATTTGATTAACTAGAATTTGTAGAACTTTCCCATCAGTTGTGGACAACTAATAAACATTATTTTCCTTACAAGTTGTAATAACAAAAGGGCCTGCCCAAAAATGGTCAAATTCATCATGTTGACCTGGTTTGCTCTTCAATACATCCCACTTGAGTACTAGATCCCCTCCCTTGAAAATCCAGGATGTAACTCTCTTATCAAAAGACCTCTTAGTTTGTGTTTTCCTTAACTCCATAGTATCGAATGCATTTTTCCTTTCTTCTTCTAGTTGCAGCAATTAAACATATCTTAGTTTAAGAGGATCTTCCCCTTCAAATAGTAACATTTGATCAACAAGCTGTAAAGCTAGAAATTCTATAGAAATAGGCAATCTAGCCTCTTTACCATAAACCAGGACATAAGGTGAGTTCCCAATAACCTACTTAGGTTTTATTCTATCATAACCAATAACCTAATAAGAAGAAGTATTCAAATAAATGTCATCCTTGACACCCCACTCTATTATAGTTGACCCAACAAAAGCTAGAGAATTATCTAACACTATTGACTGAGGGACTCCACACCTTGTTACAATATCATCATAGAATTTTAAAACAACAGCTCCAATAGATTCCTTTAGTGCAATAGCCTTAGTCCATCTGGTGAATAGTCTATGGCCGTTAAGATGCACTTATGTCATGCACTAGAGTTTGGATTTATTGGACCTATAAAGTCCACTCCCCATTTATTGAATGGTTGATCTACAATGATTGGTTTTAATGGCAATGCTACCAACCTTTATTTTCCCACAAACATAGCACACTTTTGGAACCTTCTTGCCCATGAATGGGCATCTTTGAATAAATCTAGCCAATAATATCTAGCTCTTAAAAATTTCCATGCTATAGTTTTAGGGCTGAAATGTGCTCCACAAGACCCATCATGGAATTCAGATAGAATATTGCTTTGATCAACATAGTCTATTCACTTGAGAAGAATACCAAAAAAATATTTACTATAAAGAATATTATCAATTAGAACATAAAAAATAGAATGTAACCTAAAGTATCTCCATTTGGCTCTACCCAGATTCATTAGACATTGACCAGTCTACAGAAATCTGGTCATAACTGATAACCAGGATACTGAATCATTGATTAGTACATAATTACCTTGGGGCAAAAAAGCCTCTTCAGTGGCTTCAACTTTATCTTCTCCTTCTATCATTTGAGCACATAAGCCTTTTCCTCTAACCAGATTGGTCACATGGATTTGCACATCATACTCCACGACCCTTGTTACCCACCGTGCCCTCTTTTCATTGATATTTTTATTTAGAAAAAACTCTTTAATGCTAGGATGTGCAACCATTAGGTGTACCCTATTCCTAGCAATCAAATGCTTAAACTTTTTTAGGGATTTTATAGTAGCTAGCTCATGTTTCTCTACAAATATGTATCTTTTCTCATAATCATCCATACCTTTGCTAAAAAATGCAACTGGCTGCTCCTGCTTTTCTTCATTCTTTTGAACCAACATTGTTGAAATAGTATCAGAAACACCATAAGCATATAGAATAAAGTCTTTGGTAAAATCAGGATTAACAAGAGTAGGGGCTGAAGACAAAGCCTATTTTATCAATTCAAAATTCTTCTTTCCCTTATCTGTCCAGCTAAAAGGGACATCCTTCTTATGCATAATAGTTAGTGCTTTCAATAGGTATTCTCTTGAAAACCCCTGCATTTGACAACCCAAATGGCATTCTCTTGTAAGCCATTGTACCCCATTTAGTTGTAAAGGCTCTTTTAAACTGATCAAATTCTTTAACTAAAATCTGGTTATAACCATAATAACCATCAAGAAGGGAGAATCTATCATAATTGGAGACGTATTGTAGGATCTGTTCCATAGAAGGAAGAGAGTGCCTATCTTTCATAGATTCCCGATTGAGGTCTCTAAAATCTACACAAAGTCTTATTTCTCCATTCTTCTTCCTCACAGGAACAAGATTTGAGACCCACGAGGTATGCTTGATAGGGAATATGATACCACCATTCAGAAGCTTATTCAATTCTTTCAGTGCTAAAGCTTCTAGATTGGGGTTGATAGGTCTTTGGCTTTGTCTAGTGGGCTTGGCATTTGGATCTAATTTTATGGTATGTTGAATTAATTGAGGATCAAATCCTTTTAAGTCAGCATAATCCCATGCAAACACATCATTATATTCCCTAAACAAATCAATAAGCATTTTCTTTTCTTCAGGGGAATTAATGTTACCAACCTTCAAGTACTTGTCCCTGAATATCTCCACTTCTTCATAGTGATCTTCCTTGATCAGAAAGCTGGTTTTGTTATTTTTGAATTGATCATCAGAGTTGAAAGCTGACTCTAAGATAACTAATCCCCTTGGAAGCTTATTATTCTTCAGCTGAATGATTTGATTTTCCATTTGTTGATTGAATTTATCATTTTTAGAAGCTGAAAAGCCTTCTATTTCAGTCATAAAGCTTAAAATATGCTCATCAATGTTAAACACCTGCCAATTAATATCATTGTGCAGGATAGATGGCCTTATAATAATTTTAATATATGATTGATCTGAGATATGTCCTTTGTTTTCAACAATTGAAACATGAGCACCAATACTAGCCAACCTATCAACATGCATATTTTTTCTTCTAGGTATAGAAAGGAGGTTAAATGCATCAAAATTATGCAAAATATCAGAAACTCTGGATTTATACAGCTTCAAAAGATCATTTTTAACAACATTGATACCTCTTACCTACTTTATTATAAACTCACTATCCCCAAATACCCTTATGTACTTGATTCCTCTTTTCCTTTCCCATTCTAATCCCTAGATCAAACTCTCATATTCAGCTATATTATTATAGCATGGAAAAGATAGTTTATATGCAGCATAAAATTTATCACCATTAGGTGAAATTAACATAACCCATGCACCAAAACCATCTTTATTTTTAGATCCATCAAAATATAAGTCCCATAGCTGGTTAGATAATTCAGATTTAGAAAACTGATCTTTAATCCGATTAGGCACAATTGAATCAAATTCTATCATCACATAGTTACCAAAACCAGGATCAAACACTTCATCATCTTGATCATCTCTGGTAGCCTATTCATCCAACACAATATTAGGATATTCCTCAGTCTATGTGTTATAAGCTGAACTATCACTGATTTCATCTGGATCCATGATCACACAACTTGCAATTATGGGAATAGGATTATAAGGCTCTATCTGACATTTGACCCATAACTCTGACTTCATGGTCACCTTAGCACCATATCTCTTTCTAAAATATAGGTGAGACCAATCTGATGAGATGTATCTATCTATTTTGGCTATGAAGTCTCTTGATAAACATAGGGCAAAGTAAAATGGCAGATCTACCAAAAAAATTTCTTGGGAAATGGAGAATTTTGGACATGAGTGTAAGGTTAAACTTGTATTTTTAACAACACCTATGGTCTTGACTGAAGAACCATCCAGCTAGACAACTCCTTTTTCAAGAGGTTCATACTTTAAATTCAATAAATCAGCTATCTTCTTTGGCATGACAGTGCTGGTTGTACCACTGTCAACCATACAATTATGCACCAACTTGTTTCCAATGATCAAAGAAACATAAAAAGTAGGAGGCTTACTATTTGAAGATTTTTTACCCTCCTTTTCTGTCATATTTTGTGTATTTGTTGGTCCTTTACCAACCATCACAGCTGGTTTCTTCAAATCTGCACTCTTCTTACTCACTTGTGTTGTTGGTTTTTACACTCTAACAAAATTCTTTTCTTCTTTAACCACATCATCATGAACTTTTGAGGGCTCTGAATTGGCCATAACCACTCTAGGAGGGTGTTGAATGGCTTGATGTGAAATTGCTGTCCCTTTTGACAACTCTTCCTTCAATAAATCAGCTTGTCCTAGAATAGCTAATGAGTCCCACATAGAAATAGAAACCTTCACCTTATTCATATTATAACAATATTATAGGGAATAGAAAATTGTACCTTCTGAGGTGACTTAATAATAGTCTGGTCTTCCTACCTCTGATGTTATGTTTCTTTGTTTACAAGAGTAGGAGGCTCCTTCAGGATAGAAACTAAAGGAATGAGTGGTGATTGAGTTGTGGCAGCTGATTGCTCTGATTCTAGAGCTCTCTTCTTGGCTCTTGTGTTTGCTGATACAGGTGAATCATCACTTACTCCACAAAACTCTTCCTCTTGCCAATTAAGAAATGCAATGTGCAGATTAGTCAGATCAGGGTGTTGTTGACTCTCATCAGTAGATGCAGTAGGTCATGAATCAGTTGCATTTTGAACCATTAGAGCTTGATTAAGCACTCCATTAGTTCACTTAGACTGATTGCGGGATTCATTACAAGGGTAGCACCATTCATGATAATAAGCAAGATCATTTTGGTTAGATACAATATCCCTAACAACATATAGGTTTGCAGGATTGTAAGGTCTATAGGGCCTTTGATTCCAATTTTGCCTATTTGGAGTGTTATTTCCTTGGTATTGCTGCTTGCCACCTTAGTAAACGGGTTGAGTGGGCTGATCGGATGAAGAACTAGAAAATTGGTTTGGGGTATGGGCTATTAGATTGCTTTGCTGCATTTTCAGGTTTACTAACTCATTTCCAAAAGTATGGAGTAAACTCTCAATCTTTTGTTGGTTGTCTTTAATAGTTTGCAACTCATTAGATGGGGTAGCAGGCATTATGTCTTCACTTTTATAAGATGGCAATGGGGTCAAAGGTGGAACAACTAATGGCATATTGGATTGGATATCAGGAAAGTAGGGCATTGGTGTCCTAGGAGGTATCTTCCCTACCTAAATGAGGCTATTATCTGCCCTTATTACAATCTCAAAATAATTAGGTAAAGAATTTCCCCCCATGGATTGGATCATCACTAAAATACCACTATTCAGGCTTTTGAGAAAACACAAAAATGCTTATTTGGCATAAGGTCTTACTATGTCCGGGATCATATTCGAGGTCTTCTAAAATTTGAGATTGAAATCATTCATCTCTTCTTGTGGAGACCTTTTGATAGTAGTCAATTGTTCTACCAAAGAAAGATTGTCAAATTTATCTTCAAAAAACTTAGATAATCCCTCACCTAGTGCATCCCAAGTAGCAATGAATCCAACCCAGAGAGTCTAGAACCATCCCAATGATTTTCCCTTCAATGATGCAGCTAGTAGCTTCAAAGCCACATTCTCCTCCATGATCTAATGGACATTGTGTTACCCAAATTTTCCATTCTGTGCAAATTGTCCTAGTCTACCCTGTCTGGCATTTCTCTGTCATGGTTCCCAGGTCTTGGCTCTGCTTAAACCCTTAAACCCTCAGTCTTTCATACAAAAGAAGTAATAAAACCCTTAGGCTTTGGCACATTATATTTCATCATTACTTTTTTAAGTCACTAAGAGCATGTGCTTATTTTTTCCAAGTCGCTTGATCGCTTTGCCTTGGTCGAATATTCTCTTTTCTTTCCCGACTTCGCTTTCTGCCTTGTCGCATAGTCTTGTAACCCTTTGGAATATTCCTCAGATGTCTTCCAACTTGGATACCTCTCTTTAGTCGCATGATCGCCAGATAATGTCATAAGCCTTGGTGGAAGGTGGGTCCCAAGTCTTTGGTCGCTTGATCGCTTCAACCTCAGAGGATATTCCTTTTCTTCTCTCGACTCTGCGCCTTCCTTGTGTCACGTAGTCTGGTGACCCTTTCGAATATTCCTTCTGGGTTCTCAGACTTCACGATTAGTCCTTAGTCGGGATGTCGCGGGATAATATGTTACAAAGCAGGGGTCCACCTTTAGTCGGGTGATCACGAGAAGAATTCAACAGTCAAATAAAATTCTTCTGACTTCACGATCTACTTCATGTCGCATGATCGCTTGATCCAGCCATGACAAACAGTTAAGTTTTTTTTTCAGTCGCGTGGTCTCGTGATAAAATGGCAGTTAAGAGATAACACTCCCGACCTCGCGACTAGCTGTTTGATGTTAGTAAATTTTGCTCTTGGTCGCCTTGTCACCTGACCAGATGATGACTCAGCTTCCCTAGTGCGCGAGTGCGCGACGAGCAGAATAGATGGTCTCATCGCGCAGTCGCTGAGCCATAAGGACAAAGTAGAAACTGCTCGCGGGTGAGCGACCAAAGGAACAGATGATCTAATCGCGCAGTCGGTGATCAAATTGGGTAAATGGAAAAGGGCTCGTGAGTACGTGACAAGCAGAAAAGGAGGCTCATCGCTCACTTTCCGAGCAATGAACATAAAAGGAAAATAGTCTGCGGGTCTGTGACAAGCTGAAAAAATGGTTATCGCGCACTCGCTGATCAAAAGGGATGAGAGAATAGCAGCCCGCGAGTGTGCGATAAAGTAAAATGATTACTCGTCGCTTGGTCGCTGTTCTATAAAGGTAAAGGGTTTTTAGCTCACGACTATGCACTAAGGAAAAATGAAAGTCATCGCGCACTCGCCAATGTATCAAGATAAATAGAAGGCAGCTCGCGGGTACGCGATGAGTAGAGGAAAATGGTCATCGTGCAGTCACTGTACAAGAAAAGGTAAGAGGAAGCGGCTCACGAGTGCGCGACCAAATGGAAAAAGGGACTCATCGCGCACTCGCACATGAAATGAAGAACAAAGGGAATGGCTCGCGACTGAGCGATGGATGAAAGATAAGAGCTCGTCGCCTACTCGCACAGGAGGTAAGACAAAGTGATAACTGCTCGCGAGTGCGCGATCACAGAAAAAGTAATGAAGAAAGAGCTCGTTGCGTACTTGCCCAAAATTCAGAATGAAGAAAACATGGCTTGCGACTGTGCGATTATGATGCAGATGAGGTTGTCAAAACTCAGGGATGTTTTTCTCAATTGTAGAGGGATTTCCAGAATTGATAAGAGGGTTTCCAATTACAGAAAATCATGCATAGAATAGTCAACCGAGATTTGAATAGATTTGTTTCAATGTCGGTAAAAAGGAGGAAATTCAACGTGTTGCAGAGCGTAATGGAGTTATGGCTGAGTTTCTAGAAGTGCCAAGAGGAAGGAGAAGAAGTCCTGGGCGATGACAAGATGAACACTTGGCTATGCACTGTTCACAGACAAGAGAGACAATTATTGCAGAGAAATATGGGTGAACATGTGTACATGACTATTCAGAGTAAACATAAATGTTACTAGCCACTGTCTACCAAATCTGATTCCAATTTGCCAGATCGAGGAGGAGCATGAAAATATCCATGAATATCTATTTTGACTCGGTCATTCTCGA
>MU227431.1:1403423-1417423 GCA_018584345.1 Thuja plicata
AAGGAAGCCCATTAAATTTTGCAGTGCATCATGATGTACCCCTGGTGGCATTGAAGAGTTTGCCTGATTTCACTAGTGAGGGGCAAACCACAGCTTTTGAGCACATAAGAGATGTGACTACCATCTGTAGCATCCATAACATAACTCAAGAGGATGTAGCCACCAAGCTATTAGCAGCATCTCTAAAAGGTAAAGCTCTTGGATGGTTCAGAACTTTGCTTGTTGGGTCTATTACTTCTTGGGGTGAATTAGGGGATGCATTAAGCAAACATTTTGAGGATAAATCAGATAATTTGTCTCTGGTTGAGCAGTTAACAACCATTAAGAGAGACCCTCAAGAACAAATGACAGATTACAATAGTAGATTCCTTAAGACATGGAATAGAATCCCAGTTTTAGTCAGGCCATTAGCAGACCATGCCTTCCTATACTATCTACAAAGTCTAAATGGTCAAATATCTGTCATGATCTAGTCCATGGTCAAATGTTGTCTTTGTGTCATGAAGGTACTATCATGGCACTATGAAAGGAATGTCGAGGCACTGTGAATTGACATGGCATTAACTCTGTTTGTCATTGGACTTCAAATATGGGTAAAACACATTGCATATTGTTTGTCAATTTCATTTTGCACTTAGGGTATTCTCCTCTGTGGCGCCGCCATGCTTGTTTGAACTGGAGTTAGAAAGTCATAATCTATGGCACTGAATCTACTTATGGAATATGTGAAGAATCTCAGGCTTCTCAAGCTCTTTGGGAAACCATGGGTTGGAACTTTCTCTGTAATAACATATGGTGCAATTTGTGCATTTCTTTGGAGTCTGAGGCTTTTTTGGTTAAACTTGGAGTTCATGAGCTTGGGCTCTGTCGACTATGAGTTATGACCCATGGCCTCCAATGTGTGAAACACCTATAGGGGTAACTTGCAGAGCTTAGGCTCTATCTTTTTAGAAGCCATAACAGATGATGCTACCCTTTCTTCAAACTAGGACATGAATATTTTAGTTTTTTTCACAACCACTGTCAGCTTGGAATGGATCTAAGCTATAGTTGAGAGGTGTAGAGGGATCCATGAGACTCAGGCTAGAAACCAGGCATCTCAGCCACTGCTTCAGAATCATTCCCAACTGATGGTGAACTTACACTTACAGAGGTTTCTATTTTCTCTGTTGAAACATAGAGAGCTTGGGCTCCATCTCTTCTAATGTTAACCCGCGACACTTGGCTTCTAATCTGCATCTCAAAACTCAACCTTCTTGTCTTTTCTTCTTCAGATAAGTTACATCTTTTTTCAACCTTGCTTACTTTTCATCTTTAAATGGCACAAGAGCATCATATAGTGTTACAATAACTCTATCCTTTTTTTCAATCTTTTAAAAGATACACACCCTTGGCGATAACTTAGGGTTTTTAAATATTGATGCTTTGTTTGTTGAAGTTGTTGTTGTTTATTTTGAAACTCCAGTATATGTTTTCATCACTTCTTATGTAACCCTAAGCATACTCGAAGTTAGCTCTTTTTGCTTGTCTTGCTATCGTGCTCTTTATAGTTTCTTTCTGCATTGCATCAATGTTAACAAAAAAATTTGCTATTCTGGTGAATCTGTGAGAGATCTTTAAAAATGTGCTAGTTTGGTATGAACTCGGGTTTTTCTTGCATGGCTATATTTTTCACATGTATATATGCACTTAATGTCCTTCAAACACGATGATGTTGTCATGATCACAAAACATGTTCATCTCTCTATTGAGACTGAATTCTACCTTTATTGCTCTGTCTGAAGATATACGTATAAAGTTCTCCTCTATCATGTTTGTAAACCACATTTAGCTTCACTGGTGAAACTGTGAGTATACCTTACCAAAAATGAGAACATGACATGTTCAGAACACCATGAAAGTGTTGTTCCTTTTAGTGTAAAAACACAATGTTCTTTTTATCAGCATATAAGATACCACCCATGGGGTTTGGACACGGGCTCATGACTCCCATGGGCAATACTCACAATAGGAACCCTAAAAACGTGTATACTCCTTTAGCATGATTGTATTCCCTGCATTGTATGCATGATGAACATTATACCACAATAAGATGTATCTATCTAAATACCCTCAATAAAGACATTTCTTGAAATTTTTGGCATTAAGGGAATGAATACAGTATTCTTTTGAAATCATGAACTATTATAGTATTATTTGAGTTCTTCATTTGATGAACATACACTGTTTTGCTCATAATGTAGTTATTTTCTATGAATGTTTACTTCATAAAAGCATACAAACATACTGTTGCTTCAATTCTTGCTCATTAATTTTCACTTGCATCTCATATGCATTTTATCAATTATGTTACATATCTCTATCTCTTTGCAAATATTACTGTTCTATAAGCATAAACAACAATATTTCATAACATAGAAATGATAACAATACCAGGCATGTATCTTCTGACATTGACTTTTTCAAAATGAACTATTATGCCTTTTCTACATTTGCGTACTCATTGTAACAGCATTACTTCCATTTCTCATTTGCATTATGAACCTCTCACCCTTCCATTTTCTACATATTTGAGTTCATTAAGAACCCTTCCTCCCTCATATGTCTCTTGCAGCATCATGGATCTTTTTATGTATCTTCTCCTTCTTTATGAATGTGAACTATAATTTCCTAAGATGTGAACAACCTTTCTTACTTATGTGAAGTTTGAGCACGGGCTCGTGACGCTCATTGCATTTTCTCTTGCTATCTGCATTCAGTTATATGATCACCTATTGCACACATATCCCTAACCAATCTGTTAGGTCAGCAGATAAAATGAATCAAATAATGTTTATGGGTGAGTTTCATCCAGGATGGCATTCATTTATGAATGTTGGTTGGTTCATTTGTGTTTGTTGAACTAACAAATTGATCTAATTCTGAAAAAGGTTTCTCAGATAGAAATACTAAGTCCCTTTCATTCAGATATCTCATTATAAAGAGAAGAATAACATACCTCAAAGTGACAATAGGTAGAAATTTTTTTCTTGTTTAGAGCAAGTCCCTTTAATACTATGTTTCAGATATTGTGGATACACATTTTCTTGTTACATTGGTTTCATCAGATTGATATGCAGCATTAGAAGAATTGATTGTATGTTTTTTGTGTCCCATGCATTACTTAGATCCAACTAGATCTGACACCCCTTTTCTCTCTCATGAGACAGGTGAAAACCCTAAAGACCTAAATAAAGATGAAGACCTGGACTTGGAGACCTAATAGACAACCGAGAAACATTCAACCAACCCTAAGGCAATGCATGGGACCCCTACTCTATACTTCTATCATGCTCTCTATTCTGCAAATGTACTCTTTTTCTTGACATGAAAAGTGAAATATAAAAAGACACTTGTATACTACATGAAAAAGACAATCAGGTCTTTGCTACATACCGAGCACTATTAGTGAACATGTGAAAGTACAACTAAGTTGTCACTTACCCTGAGCGTCATTGTTATTGAGTGGTAGCTAAATCATTTAATGTGACACTTAGGTTATTTTCTATAAATAGGGCAACAAAGAGATCATTCATTCATGAAGTGAAATGTGAATACAACAGAGTGAAGAAGAGCGACTGAAAGTGATGAGGTTGCAGATTGATTTACAATAGATTCAAAGGCCACTCCAAGAGATTCCTAGCACCTAGAGCGAAGATTGGGTAAGTACCAAGACTTACCAAGCACACATTTCATTTATGGAGAAAGCCCTAATTACATGAAAAATGGCAACCACATCATGGGTCACAAAGATGAACAACACAAAGGACAAGAAGGTCAACCTGATCAAGAATACAACCTATGAAGAGCCTAAGTATAAATTGTTCCTTGAGGTTGCTTCACAACCCGATGACAAAGGATAATTCTCAAGCATCCCTCCTAGGGTTATTCTACTCAAAGATATCTGCGCATACATCCACTGCAAAATTGCAGAGATCAGAGATCTTGAGGTTAAGGAGCCTAACAAGAAGCTTTGCATAGATAGAAACCTTAAAGATGAACACAAACATATTGAGGTGAAAGGGTTAACAAAATCCATAATGTTCCCGAAAGAGTTCGAGACCGAGTGGATTCAGATAGTAATCAACCGAGTACATGAAAGAAAAAAGTTTTTGGATGAACCAAAACCAATCACTAAGGATGTGATTCACCTAGTAATAGGTTATCTAGTAACCAACAAGGCTAAAACCCTAAAAATTCCTTCTTGCCTTGAGATTGAAAAGTTAACAGGTGCAGTATGGGATGGTAGAGGTTTAAAAGTTAATTCCATCACCGACCCAGAGATGAATTTTGGCGCATGTGTACTTGGGTACAAAATATACCAAGCCAGTAGATTGAACAGTATAGCTTATGGAGCAGTTGACACCACTTATAAGATTGTGAAGAAGGGAATACAACTAGACTTATCTGAGCCACTACTGAAGAAACTAGAGGAGAATATGAGAACAATTAGGTCAGCCAGATCTAATTCATGTAATTTTGTTTCACTCCTCATGTGCATATCTATCTACTTTCAAAATTTCTTCCCATCTATCAGTAATGTCAATTTGGACACATCCTGACCAATCACTGAACAAATTAGTGAATTTGTAAAGTCACTAGGGGATAATTTCACATCTATGATGGATGAATACCTCACTACCTTCAAGGACAGAATGCATAAGAGAAAGAGGATTCCTACATAATTGGTGGAACAATACAAGGATGACATATGTTTTATAGCGGACACATGTACACCACTTTAATCAAACCAATTGTACCAAGAATAACATGGTTGCCACCATTGGATTATGAGATAAACATAGATCGAGCCACAAATGCTATTGAACCCTTGCTAAATTAAGCAGTGGACTAATAATTGAGTAGATTATGAACATTTGAAGAAGCCAAGTCTAGAATCAAAACTGGCCTAGTAGTGAAGAAAATTGACATGAAGAAAACAAAGATGGTGAAAACACTTGAGAAGAAATTGTTGGTAAATGATGAGGAATTAGAATAAGATTTCACCAAGGGACAATCACCCATCAGTGAAGATGAAAAATTGAGTGACTCTGAGTCAATTGATTTTGATGCACCACCAAAAAAGAAACCACGAACTACTGCTGCATAGAACTAGGAGTCAGACTACAAAATATGCAGATTCACCACCAGTTAACAAAGGTACCTTAAGGACTTCTCAGAAGACAAAGCCTCAAACTAGGAAATCAGAAGCTAGGAAAAGAATGAGATATATTAGAGGAAAAGAGGATAAGGAAGATACTGAAAATGATGAGAAAGAACAAGGACTCCAAGCTAAAAAGCTCAAAGTTCCTCATATTGTTGATGAAGTTTCTAAGTCAATAATTAACACCGCGAGCATATCACACTGAA
This sequence comes from Thuja plicata, assembly GCA_018584345.1. Classification (NCBI taxonomy): domain Eukaryota; kingdom Viridiplantae; phylum Streptophyta; class Pinopsida; order Cupressales; family Cupressaceae; genus Thuja; species Thuja plicata. The sequence goes on from MU227431.1 coordinate 1,408,833, forward strand.
AGATTAGATGATGGCTAACCTCATCTCCTTGAGATCATACTAAGATAGAAGAAACCATAATTAAAGAAATGGTTGCATACAAGTATGTAACAATACAATTGTGGGAAATTGTGGGGAATGATGTTACTAGAGCTGCCAGAGATTTCTTTAGGACTGGGTGCCTTCTTAGATAGCATAATCAAACTTACATTATGCTTGTCCCTAAGAATGACAATCCTACTTTTATGATGGATTTCAGACCCATTACCCTCTGTAATACCTTCTACAAGATCCTCACCAAGATATTGATTGTCAGAATCAAGCCTCTTCTTGACAAGATTATCTACAACACTCAGAAAGGTTTTGTGCCAGGTAGACAGATACTGGACGCGGCCATTTCTACACATGAAATTATCCACTATATGGACAAAAGCAGAGCCCCAGGTATGGCCTTTAAACTAGATATTTCCAAAGCTTATGATAAAGTTAATTGGTCTTTTCTGCTCAAAATTCTTGCTAAAATGGGCTTTAATGAAAAGATTATCCGAATTATAAAAGAGTGTACCCAAACTGTTAGCTTTTCTGTCCTAACTAATGGATCCCCGGGTGGACATTTTACTCCTGAGAAAGGTCTTAGATAGGGAGATCCTCTCTCTCCTTACCTCTTTATCATGGTGGCTGATGTGCTTAGCAGGACTATGGGTATTCTATCCGCTATAGGAAGGATAAAAGGCATCAAACCTGCTTCCACTCACCCTCAGGTGGTGTTGGAATAGTTTGTGGATGACACTTTCCTCTTTGGGTATTCTTCTATTATTGAGGCCAGGCAATGGAAACAAACTCTGGATTGTTATGCTTGGGCTTCGGGTCAATGTATTAACTATCAAAACAGCTGGCTATTCTTCTTCAATACTCCAGTGGACTTACAAAATAAGGTGCTTCAAATTCTTGGGTGCTTGGCAGCCTCACTCCCTTCTACTTACCTTGGCCTTCCCCTCACGGTCAAAGAGGTATCCCATGAATTTTGGAACTCTATTCTGGAAAGAACCCAGAGGAAACTCGCTGGCTAGAAAGGAAAGATATTAAGCAATGCTGGAAAAATTCAATTGGTTGCTTCTACCCTCCAGGGGATCCCAGTCTACTTCCTATCCCTCTTCAAAATTAGAAGCAATATGGCCAAAAAATTGGAAAAAATTTAGAGAACCTTTTTGTGGGCAGGGACTAAAGAAAAAAAGAGGATTTCGCTTGTCAACTGGGACACTGTCTGCCTCCCAAAAAGATTGGTAGGTCTTGGCCTTACAAAAATTGGTCTGATGAACAAGGCCCTTACAACTAAGGTGGCTTGGAAGCTCATTGAGGGAAAAGCAAATTGGTGTAGAATAATGGAAACCAAATATCTCTGAAGCCACCCCTACAGAATGATGTTCCATAATAGTGACCTCCCTAGTGGATCCAAACTCTCGATAAACATCTACAAGTGTAAGCCCCTCCTATCCAGAGGGGATTTTTGGCAAATTGGTAATGGTAGGTCCATCAGATTATGGAATGACCATTGGATCATAAACCAACCTCATCTGGGTCATAAATTCAAACCACTTATGGACTACCTTCGACCTAGCTTGGGTCTTAGAGCTTCCAACTACACCAACGGAAGAGTTTGGGTTGATTTACCCAATCAATTAAGGGACAGACTAGACCTGCAACACATAGCTAAGGATCTTATGGACATCCTGACTAGTATCTGAATTTCTGAGGTTGATGACTCTATTATTTGGACCCCCACCCAGACTGGTGCTTTCACAGTTAGTTCTACTTATAACCTACTTCTTAAGGAGGAGAGCAACCCAAGGGACTGGAAGAAGGTGTGGATCCCCCAGCTCACGCCTAAAATAAACTTTTTTTGGTGGACCCTAATGCACGGTAAGATCCTAACCCAAGATAATCTTACTAAAAGAGGCTTCTCAATGGCAAACAGATGTGTCCTATGTGAGAAGGCGAAAGACAGTAAACCACCTCTTCATCCACTGTGACTATGCTACCAGCATGTGGCAAGGAATTTATGATAGATTGGGTATCTCATGGGCCCTGGGCGGCGAGGTGCACCAATTCATTAACTAGAGATCCCCCTCAAACCACCCTCTACTCCAATTATTCTAGCGTATGCTTCCCCCTCACATATGCTGGTCCATCTGGAAGGAAAGAAACAATAGGATCTTCAGGGAGACAAGAATCCAGCCTGAAACTTGTCTCCTTATCAGAACTAAGCTCCTGAGTGAAAATGTCAGGATGGATAAATGGAACCTCCCATCCAACCCTCCTGCTGCCTGGGAAGCTAAGATAGCTGAACACTGGAACCTCCAGAGTGGGTTCTCCAGGTTTGACAATACTAAAAAGACTGCCAGAAAAGCTACCAAATGGACTGCCCCTCCTAGAGGCAAGATAAAATTAAACTTTGATGGGGCAGTTAACAATCTTGGGCATGGTGGGGGAGGAGTGCTGAGAGATCACCATGGCACTTGCCTTCTGGCTTATGCAGGACCAATCAATAACTGTACTGTCACCCAGGCGGAAGGGACTGCACTTCTCTGGGGGATTAAACTTGCAAAATAGATGAACTTTAGACAGCTGGAAATTGAGGGGGATTCCAAAGTGATAATAGAGGCAGTCAAGAGTGGAGCTGGTGCGGGGTGGCGGGCTAGACCTATCATTTTGGAGATCTGTGAGCTTCTTGAGAGCTTCCAACATATGTCTATAGGCCATACCTATAGAGAGGGAAACTCGGCTGCTGACTCATTGGCAGCAATTGGTCTAAAACAAACCAAACTAAATAGTTAGATGTTAGTTGGTGATTTACCTCCGATGAATCAGCAACTCATCGAGGGAGAAATGAATACTATAGTCTAAATGTGCCAGGCTAGCTTATTTATTACAAACCCCTCCTCGATCATGTGTTGGTGTATTCGAGTAATTTGTGTGATTATGAAAGGCAAAATGCAAATTCCCATAAAGTTCCATCATTACCTTTTGTTCATGTGGACTGATCGCTGTCAGTGTTAAAAGGCATTTTTGGCTATTAATGGTAGTAATGCTATTATTACTATTTATGTTACCCGGAGATCCATTAGATTTGACAGTATGGAGCCTGTTCTCCAAAATTCTCAAAACTGACAGGTTATGTATAAGTCTTTTTTGAAATGGATTTGTAAAAGAGAGTGGTTTTATATGGCCTGCAACAACAGTCAACTCTCAGACCCCAAGGATATTCCAATGCTTGAAGAGAAGACCTTTGATATGGGGGGTAATGTTCTCCGTATTGAACCTGATAATATTGATGAAGCCTTTACTTCTGATCCGCTCGTCACCCATTATTGCAAGGAAATTGGAATTTGGGGTTTCATGGAACACATGAAAGGTGGACATGACGAGAGAATATCTAAACAGTTCATTTCCTCCTGGAACAACATAAGTTTCTCGGTTGGGGGAATTCACTTCTAGCTTAATGATGAGCTCATCGTAGAGGCTACGAGGCTCTCTATGGTGGGGAGAAAGTACAAAAAGACTAGTCAGACTACCGACCCTACCAGCCTAAAATAATTTTTCAAAGATGGGGAGCTGGCGGTCAGGAAACAAGGGGGTTTCAACAGAGAAAAGCTTTCGGACTTCTGGCCAAAAATTTGTCTCATTATCATGAATTATTTCATGCTTGAAGGTAAGTTCACGGTGTTTTACAACTACCACTTACCTTTCCTGAATCATATTAGGAACAAAGATTTAATTTCCATACCGTTTTATCTTCTGCACTCTATAGAAAGTAATATCCTTGATATCAAAAGCAACCCTGATAGAGCTATCCTCCACCAAGGCCTCCTCCTCTGTCTTTTCCAGTTTCAAAAAGCCATATGCCGGGCACCCCAACTCCCTCTGATTATTCAAATGATGCCCCAGGAGAAGCCCTCTGAAAAAGCCAAAAAGACCACCAATTCCTCCTCCCAGTCCATCTATATCACTTAAGGGCCTTTGAAGTCGGAGAAAAAAACTCGTAAAAAAAGTAATAAGATTCCCACCTATAAGAAGGAAGGCCAGGAGGATTCATATGTTTCTGACTCCATGGATTACATTGAAGGGAAAGGGGTTGATAGCACACCTGAGATGGATTACAAGCCCAAAAAATAGAAAATGATGGAAACCCAGGTCAATTTGGAGGTGGACCTAAGCGGTTCTGGCCGTAGGAGGTCTAATAGAATAGCCAAGGAACAATGAAAAATCAAGATGTTGGAAATGGCCTCCAAGGATCTCTCCCTGATGGAAAATGTCTCCCACTCCACAAACTCTAGAAATGATTCCTCAGAAGGCTATATGAGCCCGATTGGTAATACTCCCCTGACCAACCCCTAGAGAGCTACGGTAACCCCCAAGAATCACACCCCACCCCAAAGCCCCCACCATGATCCCCAGGATAAACCTCTCTCCTCTGGCATGGAGGAAAAATGCAATTTCACAGGAACCCTTAAAAGAAAGTTTATGATTATTGACAAAGAAATTGTCGAGATTAAGAAGAATATGCATGACCTGATGAACCACTACATGAGGACCAACAAATTTTCACTAAAGGCTATGCATGCCTCGGTGATGACCCTCTGTAATGTGCAGGAAAAGCTGGCGGATGGAAAATTGGAAGTGGACGAGGATAACAAGGATCTGTTCCTGTTCCTCCAGGAGGAGTGGGCGAGAACCCTTCTGTTTAAATAGCTGGGAGGGAAGAATTAATGCTACTACCTATGGTTCAGGTTATTTTGGCTGGGCTTGACCCTCGGTTCCCCTGTTCTATGTTTGGGGTTAATTTTAAGTTTTTTATTTTGGTTTGGGTGAGCCCTACGAGGCTTATTGACAATACTTTTTATGCTACTGTTGATAGCAATTACTCTGGTTTAATCATTTGGAGTAGAACTATTACTTTTATTTTTGATAGAGGCAGAACTAGATTTGGTGTTTGTGATATCCTGCTAAATTGCTTTTAGCTTTGACTAGTTCCATTAATATGCTATTAATGTGCTACTAGTCCTTTGTTCCACGGGCCAACACCCTCTTTCTGCTTTTTCTATCAAAAACAATACAATTTAACAAGTAAATGCCACAAGAGCTTTATGACAGAATATCAGCAAGGTGGACTTATGCACTACATACGGAGACACAAATAAGGAAAATATCCCTAGTCAAACTCATGCCACCCGAGTCAACGGTTGAAGAGATTGATGAAACAATGAAAGAGAATTCAAAGAAATTTTTAGCTAAAATGAGAGCTTACAAAATACTAGAGGGCCGATTACAAGAGCTTTACAAAGAAAGAAATGAGACTTGGAATGAAATATTCAATGCCCACAAGAAGGTACTGGCTCTTACATTGTATAAATAGATGTAGTAATCAATCAAAAAATGATGATTATAGCTACAACAGACATCTATGCATCAGACAGAAGAGTTTCATGCAGAAGGACACACAAGGAAGAATTCAGGTTTGAAGAATTAAGATTCAAGGCTACCAAGCTGAACATAGGTATTATCCATCACTATAGGTGATACAAATATCTTGTGAACTAAATGGATCTATATTCAATAATTTGAGATCACATACCATCGGGTCAACAATTTTTTTTGACTAGTCTCTAACAATTGTAGCAAATAGAATAAATCCTTTAAGAAGGTGGACCTAATAGTCTTATTATAAATCTTTGAAGCGAGTGCACACTTAACAGAGTTGTTAAAATTTCTTAACCGAGTAGACCTAATCAGTCCAAAATGTTACTCCTAATAGGGTAAGATCATAAGAAGTGATCACACTTGTGGCCTTAGTTAGCACCTTCCATTCTGCAGATAGTGAAGCTTTGTGGTTTTCATCCCCACTATAGTTTTTACCTTCTAATAGGGGTTTTCTGCATTACCAATTCTTGTGTCATGTGTAACTAATTTTCATGATTTTTTCTATGAATGTTTACATGCAATTACATTTATGTTTTTATATTACATGCATAAGGTAGAAAAGCAATATGGTCGGTAATGCAAAGAAAAATTACTAAGGGTTAATTGATAAAAAGTTTTAAGGGTACTGATTCACCCCTCCCCTCTCATTACACACCATTCCATTATTCTAACACTAGGTAAGTTCATGCTCTAAAGATTCTAGTAAGTGCATCCATTCAAAGATATCTTATTAATCATACAAGGCCTCATGGTAGCGTAAATTTTATTTAGGTCCTATAGACCCTAAAGGAGACCAGGCATAAGATATCTCTTCCCTTAGAGAATATAATCTTAAGAATATATTTGATGATAGTGGGTGAGAAGAGGTTGTCTTTGCCTTGTTCCCACTTGAGCCATTCCCATAAGATTTCTCCCTCAATGACAGGCTCTCTAAAGGGTCACATGAAATGAAAATGGATGACAACTAGGGGTCAAGATTTATTATTGTCTTCAAGAGACAAGAGCATACTCTCCTACCATAGTTGCTTCTCCCAAGCATGCCAAGACCATGTTAATTTACAAAATATTCTTTTCCAATGAAGAATTGAATAGGTTAAGGTTTTTTATTATCTTAAAGAGACAAGAACATACTCCCCTACTACTCAATAAATCAATAATAATTTATCCTTCTAATTAAACTAGGTACCTATGAAAACATGCTAATAGAAAACATGATGTTTTCTCAAGGATGACTCGAGAACCTACATCACGTATTCCATTAGTAGTTTTTAATTTTAATTTGATCTCTTACAATCAACCTACAAAAAAATTGTTAAATTCTTCAATCTGCACGCTAAATTAATATCTAAACACAAAAAGGTTGATGGATTAGAGGTTAGATTCCAAATTTAGAATGAAAACTTTAAGGTTCTGCCAATTTACCCCCAAAATAAAGAAATATTCACTAAAGACAAAGTATTTTACCAGAAATGAAGTAAAGATTACCGAAGACGACACCATCTACCGGAAACAAAGTAAATTTTAATGGAAACAAAAAAAAAATCAACAAAAATGAATGAAGATTCAGTCGAAACGCAGGAACTCCAAATAATGAAAAAAATAATTTCAAAGGCAAGATTGTACTATAATATGTTCTTCCCAAAAATGAAGATATAGAACCATAAATGAAATAATGAAAACTAGAAATGAACTTCTATGACCAGAAACAAAGGAAGATTCACCAAAAAAGAAGGATAAATTTTGGAAATGAAGCACTTCTGCAACCTGGAAGCATAATGTTGTCAAAAATGATGAAAATCAAGGCCTTGATCCCCAGGCTGGGTGCCAAAAATCTGTGTGTATATATTGTATCGGAAAATAACTGCAACACCTTCAATAAAGCATTGTATCAATTTTTAGTTTTATGAAATTAATTAAAGAAAATAATTGAAATTGAATTATTTCCTTCTAGTCATGAAGACACACATGAAATGAACCATTTAAATAAAATGAATCTAAATTGATGCACCTTTGATCTAAAATGGATGCAATTGAGCTATGATGTAAGCTAGTTGATCACATTAGATTGATTATGCTAAGAATTGAGATGAATTTAGATCTAAAATGATGAACTACTAAAATGACCTCAAGATACAATTGCTATAAATGATCTACTTGAAATGAAATTATCATTATCTAGTTGCAAATGAGAATGGGATCCATAATGCCTTGATTGAGATTGGTTTTATAGACTCTCTCTTGGAAGGAAAATCTTGAATATAAATTGTGTGGTTGAGATTAAATTTGAGATGTGTGCTTCATATTAAAACTTGAGCCATCCATGTCCCTCGATTTGATTGTTGGATGTGTTGAATTTTGAGCCATGTGGATAGAATATTAAGGATTTAATTAAATCCAAGTAATAATATCTTTAGCCATGGTTATTTTCAATTTTGATTAAATTAAATTTCTTAGGACATTAATTTATTCTTTCTCCTTGATTCTCAACCTTTGATGTTCAATTATTTAATGATCAATTTTTTATTGAATTATGTAAGAAAATTGATTAAATTCACTTACAAAATTAGGATTGAGGTCTGATTTGATATCTTGATTAGGACCTAGAACACAATTACCATTTTTTGGTTGCATAGGCATTTTCGCTCACATAATTGTAAATAGTTGTCAATAGTTATTTCTTACCTACATTATTATTTGTGCTAGGTGGTCAAGTTATAACTACTCCCTACCTGTGCTTGCATCTTATTAAGACAGATGTTGTCCTCCTATAATTTGATATCTCATTCTCTTGCCTTTATAGGCATAGCGCATTGTAGATTTATTTCATCTCAATACATTCATCCATTGTGGAAATATTATTTTTCACCATTGCGAAGGTTTGTAAGTATTTGTAGGTCTTGGGAAGTTGATCACACTTAAAAAGAATGCCAGAAAATTGATTATGCTAGGATGAAAATAAAGTAAAAAAATATTCCTTATATAGGGTACTTAAGGTATTTTAACTTTAAGACAAAATTCCAATGGCCATAAACAAAAGCAAGATCAGGTTTCAAAAGTGCAAGGCCGACACTATCAATACATAAAATTTTGAGTACTTTTAGGCCATCACCCATAAAGACTATAGTGCTCAAATA
>MU227431.1:1453148-1476787 GCA_018584345.1 Thuja plicata
TCCTCATCAATATGATATGATAAGAGAATGTGACACAATTGAATGGTGATGAATCAATGATCAAGTGAACCGAACTTGATGACAATATGATACTAGGACCCTATTTTACTGATTGCAATAATATTACTAGATAAAAGACAAAAAATGGTATCTAAGAATGTGATCTTATTTAGTGGAAACTGTACCGAAGTTGTCCCTGTGATAGAAATGAGAAAATAGGAAATTCCCCGGAAAACAAAACAAGATTAACTAAAAATGAAACAAGATTCCATGGAAACCAAATTATATCTCAAAAATGAAAGTATAGTCACAAAAAATGAGACTTCTCAAGAAAATAGGAAAATGTGTTTGTCAGGAAATGAGCTTTTGAACAGGTAACATGAAGTTTTGTTACCGGAAATGAAGAAATAATAATACGAAACAAAATTAAAAAACCATAAATGAGATTAGAAAAATGAGGAACGAGATTATTCGAATTAAAAATAAATTTTTAAAACTCTATGTTTGCAGCCTATCAACAGTGAGAAATTTTTAATGTTTCAGGTATGTTTTAGAGGTAAGTTTTTGAAGTGATAGTGACACATACACACGCAAAACAAAATACAAGCACTTGTCTTGGTCTTTATGGCTAACAATGATTGTATGTTTTTTTTTAATATTTCTATGGGTATTGACAAAAATGAAGACAAGAGATCAACCATGTTTAACAATAAGGAGTCAGCTAAGTACAAAGTCTTTGCCCACAAGTTGGTATCACGCAAGAGCTATGTGCAATACTATCAAAGGAGACTACACAATGAGACCTCAAATGGTGTATTATATGTTTTAAAACATTGAAGGACTAGATATGGTGCGTGTCTTTAGGAGAGATGCTTCCCTCTCCTTGAAAAAATATTATTACACTTTCAGAGGTGAACAAGGTGATAATACTAAAGGATAATAGTTTGTCATTAGTATACAAGGAAATAGTTTTTGGACTGTCAGTTACATGATCTCTGAGTGACAGCATTCAGTTAAACACAATGGTCACCACAACAGTTAAGTGCAGAGGTCACCGAGCTCAGACTATCACTGACAAACAGTTTATAGAGTAAACTGAGAGTACAGTTTATAGGGTAAACTAATAGATAGCTCAAAGACATCACCGAGCACAGATTACATAGCAGATCGAGCACCAACCCACTGCGATACTATTTGGGTTTAGAATTACCACCCAAACTCAGGAATTGGGGCTTTGACAATATCCTATCCTAACAATAGAAACCTTCTCTAGCTGTGGGTGGACTATGATTGAGAAGGAGTCTCCAAATTCTAGGCTGGTTCCTATTTGATATAGGATATCAGCTTCTAATTGGTAACTTAATGGGGAAAGGGAAAAAGGAAGCTTTTGAAAACGAGACTGTAATTAAAAGTGGAGTGATAAACAGAAATTAGGGTCAAACTTTGTTTTAGACAATAATGTAGAAAACCATAAATTATATACTTAAAGCTTGATACTTTAGATTTTTGATGAACATATAGGCTAAAAAATCATTCTACTAGGGTTGAACCACGAATGGCTTGACTAATCAGAAAACATATAGATTTCTTACAAGGCTTTGAATGGTCGATTACCTATGGAAGGAATATAAAACTCACTTCTTTTGGATATCAATTTAATAAAATACTTGTAAGAAAAGATGAAACAAGATGTGAAAACCAAACTCAAAAGACATATACAGAAAATAGATTGTCTTCTTTATTACCCTCCAAAAATTTGATAAATTAGGTTACAAGAATGGTCTCCAAAACATCTAGGAACAAGAAGTTCACTATATGCCCTCTCTCCAAAAAACTGCAAGCTAATGGATACAAAATGCATTAAAAAGGCTACAGAAGCTAGACAGTTCACTAAAAGGTCTCCTCTCTACAATTTTGAACCCCTAAACATGAAGCAAAGGATCCACTATATAGTCAACATGGCTGAATTTTCCGAAAAACATTTCACTCCAATAGTCCTCTACAATAGAAAAAAACCATTAAACCATAAGGCCTAACAAGTACCCCCAAATCAAAGCCTTAAGTTTATCCTCCTAAAGTTGGTGAATGAAAGATACATCTCTTAATATGCTCCCCAAACCCTATTACATGACATATCAAAAATGACTAACCCTGAATGCATAAACCCTAACCCGACAACATAGTATAGAAACGTAACTCTACTAATCAACCTGACACTATGGCATGAGAAAACCCTAAATTTGCATCAACCCAACCATAATACATCCAAGTTGATGTAACTCAAGCTCAATGTTCGATAACAGCTCATAGCTGATATACTGAAAAGATGGAATGCTATCTTCGTGGCATGAAGGTACTGTCATGGCACTGTGAAAGGAATGTTGAGGCACTGTGAACTGACATGGCATTAACTCTGTTTGTCAGTGGACTTCAAAGATGGGTAAAAAACATTGCTTAGTATTTGTCAATTTCATTTCGTACTTAGGGTTTTCTCCTCTGTGGCACCACCATGCTTGTTTGAACTGGAGTTGCAAAGCCATAATCGATGGTACTGAATCTGCTTCTTGAGTATGTGAAGAAGCTCAGGATTCTCAGGCTCTGTGGGAAATCATGGGTTTGAACTTGCTCTACCATAACATATGGTGCATTTTGTGCATTTCTCTAGAGTATGAGGCTTGTTTGGTTGAACTTGGAGTTTGAGATCTCCAGCTCTGTCAACTATGAGTTATGACCCATGGCCTCCAATGTGTGAAACACCTGTAGGGGTAATTTGCAAAGCTAGGGCTCTATAGTTTTAGAGGCCATAACAGATGGTGCTGCCCTTTCTTGGAACTGGGAATTGAAGTTGGTAGTTATTTTCACAACCACTGTAATCTTGGAATAGATATAAGTTGTTGTTGAGAGGTGTAGAGGGATCCATGAGACTCAGAGTAGAAACTAGGCATCTTAGCCACTGGTTCAGACTCGTTCCCAACTGATGGTGAACTTACACTTATAGAGGTCCCAATTTTCTCTGTTGAAATACACAGAGCTTTGGCTCCATCTCTTTTGCTGTTAACCCACATAACTTGGCTTCTAATGTGCATCTCAAAACTCGGCCTTCTTGTCTTTTCTTCTTCAGATAAGTTACATCTTTTGTCAACCTTGCTTACTTTGCATCTTTAAATGGCACAAGAACATTATATAGTGTTAGAATAACTCTATTTTTTTTGGCAGTCTTTTAAAAGATACACACCCTTGGCAGTAACTTAAGGTTTTTAAATATTGATGCTCTATTTGTTGAAGTTCATGTTATTTATTTTGAAACTCTAGTATGTGTTTTCATCACTTCTCCTGTAACCCTAAGCATACTCGGAGTTACCTTTTGTTGCTTGTCTTGCTGTCGTGCTCTTTATAGTTGCTTTCTGCATTGCATCAATGTTAATAAAAAAAATTGCTATTCTCGTGAATCCGCGAGTGATATTTGAACATGTGCTAGTTTGGTATGAACTCAGGTTTTGCTTGTGTGGATTTCTTTCTCACATATATATGCACTTAATGTTCTTCAAACACGATGATGTTGTCATGATAACAAAACATGTTCATCTCTATGTCGAGACCGAATTTCGTCTTTATTCCTCTGTCTGAAGATATACATATAAAGTTCTCCTCCAGCATGTTTGTAAACCACATTTAGCTTCACTGGTGAAACCGTGAGCATACCTTACCAAAAATGAGAACATGACATGTTTAGAACACCGTGAAAGTGTTGTTCCTTTTAGTGTAAAAACACACTATTCTTTTTTATCAACATATAAGATACCACCCATGGGGTTTGAGCATGGGTTCATGATTCCCATGGGCAATACTCACAATAGGAACCCTAAAAACATGTATACTCCATTAGCATTACTATATGCCCTGCATTGTATGCATGATGAACATTATACCGGAATAAGATGTATCTGTCTAAATACCCTGCATAAAGACATTTCTTGGAATTTTTGGCATTAAGGGCATGAATACAATATTCTTTTGAAATCATGAACTATTACATTATTATTTGAATTCTTCAGTTGATGAACATACATTGTTTTTCTCATAATGTAGTTGTTTTGTATGAATGTTTACTTCATAAAAGCATACAAACATACTGTTGCTTCAATTCTTGCTCATTAATTTTCACTTGCAGCTCATATGCATTTTGTCATTTCTATTACATATCTCCATCTCTTTGCAAATCTTACAGTTCTATAAGCATAAACAACAATATTTCATAACATAGAAATGATAACAATCCCAAACATGTATCTTCTAACATTGACTTGTTCAAAATGAACTATTATGCCTTTTCTACATTTGTATACTCACTGTAACATCATTACTTCCATTTCTTACTTGCATAGTGAACCTCTCATCCTTCAATTTTTATATATTGCAGTTCATTAAGAGCCGTTACTCGCTCATGTGTCTCCTACAGCATCATGGATCTTTTTCTGTATCTTCTCCTTTATGAATGTGATTTGTAACTTCTTGAGATGTGAACAACCTTTCTTACATATAATGACTTATATGAAGTTCGAGCATGGGCTCGTGACTCTAATTGTATTTACTCTTGCTATATGCATTCAGTTATATGATCACCTATTGCACACATATCACTAATCAATCTATTAGGTCAGCATAAAAAATGAATCAATTAATGTTTATGGGTGAGTTTCATCATGGATGGCATTCATTCATGAATGTTGGTTGGTTCATTTGTGTTTGTTGAACTAGCAGATTGATCTAATTCTAAAAAAGGTTTCTCAGATAGAAGTACTAAGTCTATTTCATTCAGATATCTGGTTATAAAGACAAGAATAACATACATCAAAGTGACGATAAATAGCAAAAGGTTTAATGTTTAGAATAAGTCCCTTTAATACTATGTTTCAGATATTGTGCATGCACATTTTCTTGCTACATTGGTTTCATCAGATTGATATGCAGCATTAGAAGAATTGATTGTATGTTGTTTGTGTCCCATGTATTACTTAGATCCAACTGGATCTGTCACCCCTTTTCTCTCTCATGATGCAGGTGAAAACCCTAAAGACCTAAATGAAGATGAAGACCTGGACTTGGAGACCTGACAGACAACCAGCAAACATTCAACCAACCACAAGGCAATACATGGGACCCCTACTCCATACTTCTATCATGCTTTCTATTATGAAAATGTACTCTTTTTATTGACATGAAAAGGGAAATATGAAAAGACAGTTGTATACTACACTCAATTTGAATGCACAAAGTAATTGATCAGTTATAAGTTTTGAAATTTTGGCATGTGATCAATACTTAGTGTACAATGATGATACTTGATAATGAATGTAACAATAAAATGTTAATCAATAATATCCAAAGGATAGTATTAATTAGACTCCTAAAAATGCATTTTTTTCCTATTTGTAGGTGTTTTGTTGTATGCTATTATTTTGTATGTTGTTATTTAGGGTAACAATTTTAGCAACTTCAGCTGGATGCGTGCTTGCTAGACATGACCTTTAGACCTTATCTTAGGGAAAAAGAGTTACAAAACCAGAGCCATGGATGCAACCTTTATTGAAATCAAAATGCATGTAACCTAGACTCATGCAACCTAAGGACCTAGTGCTTGGACAACACTTATTGAAATGAAACCTAGACTAAACCTAAACCTCAAAGCAAAGCTTGAGGTGAATTTGATTAACTGGAATTTGTAGAACTTTCCCATCAGTTGTGGACAAATGATAAAAATTATTTTCCTTACAAGTTGTAATAACAAAAGGGCCTGACCAAAAATGGTCAAATTTAACATGTTGACCTGGTCTGCTCTTCAATACATCCCACTTGAGTACTAGATCCCCTCCCTTGAAATTCCAGGATGTAGCTCTCTTATCAAAAGACCTCTTAGTTTGTGTTTTACTTAACTCCATAGTATCGAATGCATTTTTCCTTTCTTCTTCTAATTGCAGGAATTCAACATATCTTAGTTTAAGAGGATCTTCCCCTTCAAATAGTAACATTTGATCAACAAGCTGTAAAGCTGGAAATTCTATAGAAATAGGCAATCTAGCCTCTTTACCATAAACTAGGACATAAGGTGAGTTCCTAATAACCTGTTTAGGTTTTATTCTATCCAGCCATAAGGATGCCTTCAATTTGGAGTACCAATCCCTCTTGTTTCCTTGAAGATTATTTTTGATGATCCTAATCAGGTTCTTATTGGTAGACTCTGCAAGACCACCCAACAAAAGCTAGAGCATTATCTAACACTATTGACTGAGGGACTCCAAACCTTGTTACAATATCATCATAGAATTTTAAAACAACAGCTCCAATAGATTCCTTCAGTGCAATAGCCTTAGTCCATCTGGTGAAATAGTCTATGGAAGTTAAGATCCACTTATGTCATGCACTAGAATTTGGATTTATTGGACCTATAAAGTCCACTCACCATTTATTGAATGGCTGATCTACAATGATTGGTTTTAATCGCAATGCTACCAACCTTTATTTTCCAACAAACATAGCACACTTTTGGCACCTTCTTTCCCATGAATGGGCATCTTTGAATAAATCTGGCCAATAATAGCTAGCTCTTAAAAATTTCCATGCTATAGTTTTAGGGATGAAATGTGCTCCACAAGACCCATCATGGAATTCAGATAGAATATTGGTTTGATCAACACAGTCTATGCACTTGAGAAGAATACCAAAAAAAATTTCCTATAAAGAATATTATCAATTAGAACATAAGAAATAGAATGTAACTTGAAGTATCTCCATTTGGCTCTATCCATATTCATTAGACATTGACCAGTCTACAGAAATCTGGTCATATCTGATAACCAAGATATTGAATCATTGATTAGTACATAATTACCTTGGGGCAAAAAAGACTCTTCAGTGGCTTCATATTTATCTTCTCCTTCTGTCATTTGAGCACATAAGCCTTTTCCACTAACCAGATTGGTCACATGGATTTGCACATCATACTCCATGACCCTTGTTACCCACCATGCCCTCTTTTCATTGATATTTTTATTTAGCAAAAACTCTTTAATGCTAGGATGTACAACCATTAGGTGTACCCTATTCCTACCAATCAAATGCTTAAAATTTTTTAGGGCTTTTATAGTAGCTAGCACATGTTTCTCTACAAATATGTATCTTTTCTCATAATCATCCATACCTTTGCTAAAAAATGCAACTGGCTACTCCTGCTTTTCTTCATTCTTTTGAACCAACATTGCTGAAATAGTATCAGAACCACCATAAGCATATAGAATAAAGTCTTTGGTAAAATTAGGATTAACAAGAGTAGGGGCTGAAGACAAAGCCTATTTTATCAATTCAAAAATTCTTCTTTCCCTTATCTGTCTAGCTGAAAGGGACATCCTTCTTAAGCATAATAGTTAGTTCTTTCAACAGGTTTGCAATATCAGGGATAAACCTTCTAACAAAATTAATTCTCCCAATAAAACTCTGCAATCCTTTATTGTGTTTAGGCAATGAAAGTTCTAGAATTGCAAGAATTATCTCAGGGTCAATAGTTGTACCTTCCCTAGACACCTGATATAGTAGAAGTTTACCTTTATGAACTACAAAATTAGATTTCTTTGGGTTAAGAGAAATTCCAAATTCTCTACATCTCTGCAATATCTATCTCAAATGATCTATGTGCTGGTTTGCAATTTTGTTGTACATTGTAACATTATCTAGGTATACCAGAACAAACTTATACATTAAATTCTTGAAAGCCATGTCCATTGCTTTCTGAAATGTGGCCCCTACATTTGAAAACCCAAACGGCCTTCTCCTGTAAGCCATTGTAACCCATTTAGTTGTAAAGGCTATTTTAAACTGATCAAATTCTTTAACTAAAATCTGGTTATAACCATAATAACCATCAAGAAGGGAGAATCTATCAGAACTGGAGACATATTGTAGGATCTGTTCCATAGAAGGAAGAGAGTGCCTATCTTTTATAGATGCCTATTGTTCTTCCTCATAGGAACAAGATTTGAGACCCAAGAATTATGCTTGATACGGAATATGATACCACCATTCAGAAGCTTATTCAATTCTTTCAGTGCTAAAGCTTCTAGTTTGGGGTTGATAGGTCTTTGCCTTTGTCTAATGGGCTTGGCATTTGGCTCTAATTGTATGGTATGCTAAGTTAATTGAGGATCAAATCCATTTAAGTTATCATAATCCCATGCAAACACATCATTATATTCCCTACACAAATCAATAAGCATTTTATTTTCTTCAGGGGAATTAATGTTACCAACCTTCAAGTACTTGTGCCTGAATATCTCAACTTCTTCATAGTGATCTTCCTTGATCAAAAAGCTGGTTTTTTTATTTCTGAATTGATCATCAGAGTTTAAAGTTGAATCTAAGCTAACTAATCCCCTTGGAAGCTTATTATTCTTCAGCTGAATGATTTGATTTTCCATTTGCTGATTGAATTTATCATTTTTAGAAGCTGAAAAGCCTTCTGTTTCAGTCATAAAGCTTAAAATATGTTCATCAATGTTAAACACCTGCCAATTAATATCATTGTGCGGGATAGATGGCCTTAAAATAATTTTAATATATGAATGATCTAGATATGTCCTTTGTTTTCAGTAATTGAAACACGAGCACCAATACTAGCCAACCTATCAACATGCATATTTTTTTCTTCTAGCTATAGAAATGAGGTTAAATGCATCAAAATTATCAAAAATATCAGAAACTCTGGATTTATACAGCTTCAAAAGATCATTTTTAACAATATTGATACCTCTTACCTACTTTATTATAAACTCACTATCCCGAAATACCCTTGAGCACTTTATTCCTCTTTTCCTTTCCCATTCTAATCCCTAGATCAAACTCTCATATTCAGCTATATTGTTAGAGCATGGAAAAGATAGTTTATATGAAGCATAAAATTTATCACCATCGGGTGAAATTAACATAACCCTTGCACCAACACCATCTTTGTTTTTAGATCCATCAAAATATAAGTCCCATAGCTGGTTAGATAATTTAGATTTGGAAAATTGATCTTTAATCATATTAGGCATAATTGAATCAGATTCTATCATCACATAGTTACCAAAACTAGGATCAAACACTTCATCATCTTGATCATCTGTGGTATCCTATTCATCCAACACAATATTAGGATATTCCTCAGTTTATGTGTTATAAGATGAACTATCACTGATTTCACCTGGATCCATGATCACACAACGTGCAATTATGGGACTAGGATTATAAGGCTCTATCTGATCTTTGACCCATAACACTGACTTTATGGTCACCTTAGCACCATATCTATTTCTAAAATATAGGTGAGACCAATCTGATGAGAAGTATCTACCTATTTTGGTTGTGAAGTCTCTTGATAAACATAGGGCAAAGTAAGGTGGCAGATCTACCAAAAAAATTTCTTGGGAAATGGAGAATTTTGGACATGAATGTAAGGTCAAACTTGTATTTTTAACAACACCTATGGTCTTGACTAAAGAACCATCTAGCTGGACAACTCCTTTCTCAAGAGGTTCATACTTTAAATTCAATAAATCAACTATCTTCTTTAGCATGACAGTGTTGGTTGCACCACTGTCAACCATACAATTATGCACCAACTTGTTTCCAATGATCAAAGAAACATAAAAAGTAGGAGGCTTACTATTTGCAGATTTTTTACCCTCCTTTTCTATCATCTTTTGTGTATTTGTTGGTCCTTTACCAACCATCACAGCTGGTTGCTTCAAATCTGCACTCTTCTTACTCACTTGTGTTGTTGGTTGTTACACTCTAACAAACTTCTTTTCTTCTTTAACCACCTCATCATGAACTTTTGAGGGCTCTGAATTGGCCATAACCACTCTAGGAGGGTGTTGAATGGCTTGATCTGTACTTGCTGTCACTTTTGACAACTCTTCCTTCAATAAATCAGCTTGTCCTAGAATAGCTAATGAGTCCCACATAGAAATAGAAACCTTCACCTTATTCATATTATCAACAATATTATAGGGAATAGAAAATTGTACCTTCTAAGGTGACTTAATAATAGTCTGGTCTACCTACCTCTGATGTTGTTTTTATTTGTTTGCAAGAGTAGGAGGCCCCTTCAGGATAGAAACTAAAGGAATGAGTGGTGATTGAGTTGTGGCAGCAAACCTAGCAGCTGATTGCTCTGATTCTAGAGCTCTCTTCTTGGCTCTTGTGTTTGATAATATAGGTGAATCATCACTTACTCCAAAAAAATCTTCCTCTTTCCAATTAAGAAATGCAATGTCCAGAGTAGTTAGATGAGGGTGTTGTTGACTCTCATCAGTGGATGCAGTAGGTCATGAATAAATTGCGTTTTGAACCATTAGAGCTTGATTAAGCACTCCATTAGTTCACTTAGACTGATTGTGGGATTCATTACAAGGGTAGCACCATTCATAATAAGAAGCAAGATTATTTTGGCTAGGAACAATATCCCTAACAACATTGAGGTGTGCAGGATTATAAGGTCTATAGGGCCTTTGATTCCAATTTTGCCTATTTGGAGTGTTATTTCCTTGGTATTGCTGCTTGCCACCTTAGTAAACGGGTTGAGTGGGCTGCTCGGATGAAGAACTAGAAAATTGGTTTGGGGTATTGGCTATTAGATTGCTTTGCTGCATTTTCAGGTTTACTAACTCATTTCCAAAAGTATGGAGTAAGCTCTCAACCTTTTGTTGGCTGTCTTTAATACTTTGCAACTCATTAGATGGGGTAGCAGGCATTATCTCTTCACTCTTATAAGATGGCAATGGGGCCAAAGGTGGAACAAATAATGTCATATTGGATTGGATGTTAGGAAAGTAGGGCATTGGTGTCCTAGGAGGTATCTTCCCTACTTGAATGAGGCTATTCTCTACCCAAATTACAATCTCAAAATAATTAGGTAAAGAATTTCCCCCCATGGATTGGATCATCACTGAAATATCACTATTCAGGCTTTTAAGAAAATACAAAAATGCATATTCGGTAGAAGGTCTTACTATGTCTGGGATCGTATTCCAAGTCTTCTGAAATCTGAGATTGAAATCATTCATCTCTTCTTCTGGAGCCCTTTTGATAATAGACAATTGTTCTACCAAAGAAAGATTGTCAAATTTATCTTCAAAAAACTTAGATAATCCCTCACCTAGTGCATCCCAAGTAGCAATGGATCCAACCCAGAGAGTCTAGAACCATCCCAATGTTTTTCCCTTCAATGATGCAGCTAGTAGCTTGAAATCCACATTCTCCTCCATGATGTGATGGACATTTCAAAGAGAAGCAATACCTTTGATGTGCTTAATGGTTGTTGTTTTTCCTTCTCCCATGAAAGATGGCAATCCCTTCAATGCTGCCAATAGTATGTTATTGTGATTTGCAATCCTTAAAGGACTACCTTGATCAAATGGAACAAAACACAATCTTCTAGCCATTACTAGTGCTGCTACAGCAAAATCTACAACTTCAGGTAGTTCCTCTTTTGATGATGGCTCAAGAACAACTTGAAATTGAAGCGTTGGAGGACTTTCTAAAGATTCCTGATAAAAATCTGGTAAATCAGCGTAGTAAGTGGGATGAGCTGAACTTATCTTAGATCTTATTTTCCTTGGCTTTCCTAGCTTCCTACCCCTTGCTATAGGCTGGAAGGAGAGCTCTTTTGGGCCTCTAGGCTCTCTTTGTAAATTTCTTTCTCTCCTGGTATGTGATAACTGAAAATACTCAAAGTCTTATCCATTCCTTGTTTGGATTCAGTTCATGTATCACAAAGAGTCCCACCGGGCATGCCAAAACTATTTAGGTTTAGAATTACCACCTCAACTCAGGCATTGGGGCTTTGACAATATCCTATCCTAACAATGGAAACCTTCTCTAGCTGTGGGTGGACTATGACTGAGAAGGAGTCTCCAGATTCAAGGCCGGTTCCTATTTGATATGGGATATCACCTTCTGATTGGTAACTTAATGGGGAAAGGGAAACGGAAGATTTTGAAAACAAGACTGGAATTAAAAGTGGAGTGATACACCAAAATTGGGGTCAAACTTTATTTTGGACAATAATGCAGAAAACCCTAACTGATATGCTTAAAGCTTGATACTTTAGATCTTTGATCAACATATACAGTAAAAAATATTACTACTAGGGTTGAACCATGAATGACTTGACTAAACATAAAATATACAAATTTTTTACAAGGCTTTGAATGGTTGATTACCTATGGAAGGAATATAAAACTCACTTCTTTTGGATATCAATTTAATAAAACACTTGTAAGAAAAGATGACACAGGATGTGAAAACCAAACTCAAAAGATATATAGAGAAAATAGATTATCTACTTTATTACCCTCCAAAAATCTGATAAAATAGGTTACAAGAATGGTCTCCAAAACATCTAGGAACAAGAAGTTCACTATATGCCCTCTCTCCAAAAAAATGCAACCCAATGGATACAAAATGCATCAAAAAGGCTATAGAAACCATATAGTTCAATAAAATCTCTCCTTTCTAAAATTTTGAACCCCTAAACATGAAGCAAAGGATCCGCTATGTATCCCACATGGCTCAATTTTTTGAAAAAAATTTCCCTCCAAAAGTCCTCTACAATAGCAAAAAACCATTAAACCATAAGGCCTAACAAGTACCCCTAAATCAAGCCTTAAGTTTAGCCTCCTAAAGTTGGCGAATGAAAGATACATCTCTTAATACACTCCCTGAATCCTATTACATGACATATCAAAAATGACTAACCCCAAATGCATAAACCCTAACATGATAGCATCGTATAGAAACCTAGCTCCAGTAGTAAACTCGACACTATGGCGAGAGAAAACCATAACTTTGTATCAACCCAACCACAATATAGCCAAGTTGATGTAACTCAAGCTCAATGTTCGATAACAACTCATAGCTGATATACTAAAAATATGGAATGTTGTCTTTGTGTCATGAATGTACTATCATGGCACTATGAAAGGAATGTCGAGGCATTGTGAATTGACATGGCATTAACTCTGTTTGTCAGTGGACTTCAAATATGGGTAAAACACATTGCATATTGTTTGTCAATTTCATTTTGCACTTAAGGTTTTCTCCTCTGTGGCACCGCCATGCTTGTTTGAACTAGAGTTAGGAAGTCATAATCTATGGCATTGAATCTTCTTATGGAATATGTGAAGAAGCTCAGGCTTCTCAAGCTCTTTGGGAAACCGTGGGTTGGAACTTTCTTTGTCATAACATATGGTGCATTTTGTGCATTTCTCTGGAGTCTGAGGCTATTTTGGTTGAACTTGGAGTTCATGAGCTTGGGCTATTTCGACTATGAGTTATGACCCATGGCCTCCAATGTGTGAAACACCTATAGAGGTAACTTGCAGAGCTCGGGCTCTATCATTTTAGAAGCCATAACAGATGACGCTGCCCTTTCTTCGAACTGGGACTTGAAGTTTGTAGTTTTTTTCATAACCACTGTCAGCTTGGAATGGATCTAAGCTATAGTTGAGAGGTGTAGAGGGATCCATGAGACTCAGGCTAGAAAAAAGGCATCTTAGCCATTGCTTCAGACTCATTCCCAACTAATGGTGAACTTACACTTGCAGAGGTTGCAATTTTCTCTATTGAAACACATAGTGCTTGGGCTCCATCTCTTATGTTGTTAACCTGTGACAGTTGGCTTCTAATCTGCATCTTTAAATGGCACAAGAGCATCATATAGTGTTACAATAAATCTATCCTTTTTTTCAATCTTTTAAAATATACACACCCTTGGCGGTAACTTAGGGTTTTTAAATATTGATGCTTTGTTTGTTGAAGTTGTTGTTGTTTATTTTGAAACTCCAGTATATGTTTTCATCACTTCTTATGTAACCTAAAGCATACTCGGAGTTATCTTTTGTTGCTTGTCTTACTGTCGTGCTCTTTATAGTTTCTTTCTGTATTGCATCAATGTTAACAAAAAAATTTGCTATTCTGGTGAATCCGTGAGAGATCTTTGAACATGTATCTGCACATAATGTTCTTCAAACATGATGATGTTGTCATGATCACAAAACATGTTCATCTCTCTATTGAGACTGAATTCTGCCTTTATTGCTCTGTCTAAAGATATACGTATAAAGTTCTCCTCCATCATGTTTGTAAACCACATTTAGCTTCACTGGTGAAACTGTGAGCATACCTTACAAAAAATGAGAACATGACATGTTCAAAACACCATGAAAGTGTTGTTCCTTTTAGTGTAAAAACACACTATTCTTTTTATCAGCATATAAGATACCACCCATGGGGTTTGAGCACGGGCTCGTAACTCCCATGGGAAATACTCACAATAGGAACCCTAAAAATGTGTATACTCCATTAGCATCATTGTATTCCCTACATTGTATGCATGATGAAAATTATACCAGAATAAGATGTATCTATCTAAATACCCTGCATAAAGACATTTCTTGAAATTTTTGGCATTAAGGGCATGAATACAATATTCTTTTGAAATCATGAACTATTATAGTATTATTTGAGTTCTTCATTTGATGAACATACACTATTTTTCTCATAATGTAGTTGTTTTCTATGAATGTTTACTTCATAAAAGAATACAAACATACTATTGCTTCAATTCTTGCTCATTAATTTTCACTTGCATCTCATATGCATTTTGTCAATTATGTTACATATCTCTATCTCTTTGCAAATATTATTGTTCTATAAGCATAAAAAACAATATTTCATAACATAGAAATGATAACAATACTAGGCATGTATCTTCTAACATTGACTTTTTCGAAATGAACTATTATGCCTTTTCTGCATTTGTTTACTCATTGTAACAGCATTACTTCCATTTCTCATTTGCATAGTGAACCTCTCACCCTTCCATTTTTGCAGATTTGAGTTCATTAAGAACCCTTCCTCCCTCATGTGTCTCTTGCAGCATCATGAATCTTTTTCTGTATCTTCTCCTTTTTTATGAATGTGAACTATAACTTCCTGAGATGTGAACAACCTTTCTTACATATAATGACTTATGTGAAGTTTGAGCACGGGCTCGTGACTCTCATTGCATTTTCTCTTGCTATTTGCATTCAATTATATGATCACCTATTGCACACATATCACTAACCCATCTGTTAGGTCAGCAGATAAAATGAATCAATTAATGTTTATGGCTGAGTGTCATCCAGGATGGCATTCACTTATGAATGTTGGTTGGTTCATTTGTGTTTGTTGTACTAACAAATTGATATAATTCTGAAAAAGGTTTCTCAGATAGAAATATTAAGTCCCTTTCATTCAGATATCTCGTTATAAAGAGAAGAATAACATACATCAAAGTGACAATAAGTAGAAATTTGTTTCATGTTTAGAACAAGTCCCTTTAATACTATGTTTCAGATATTGTGGATGCATATTTTCTTGTTACATTGGTTTCATAAGATTGATATGCAGCATTAGAAGAATTTATTGTATGTTTTTTGTGTCCCATGTATTGCTTAGATCCAACTGGATCTGACACCCCTTTTCTCTCTCATGAGACAGGTGAAAACCCTAAAGACCTAAATGAAGATGAAGACCTAGACTTGGAGACCTGATAGACAACCGGAAAACATTCAAACAACCCCAAGGCAATGCATGGGAACCCTACTCCATATTTCTATCACACTCTCTATTTTGCAAATGTACTCTTTTTCTTGACATGAAAAGTGAAATATAAAAAGACACTTGTATACTACACTTAGTTTGAATACACAATGTAATTGATCAATTATAAGTTTTTAAATTCTTGCATGTGATCAATACTTAGTGTACAATGATGATACTTGATAACGAATGTAACAATTAAATGTTAATCAATAACATCCGAAGGATAGTATTAATTAGACTCCTAAAAATGCAATTTTTTCCTATTTGTAGTTGTTTTGTTGTATGTTGTTATTTAGGGTAACAGATATATTTTTATTTATGAGAAAAATAGATATGAGACACACGTCAGATAAAGCACTTCATTTTTATAAATAGATTTATTCTTAGCTATAAAACCATTTCTTGAGGAACAAGTAAAGCATATATAATTGTTTTAATCAGTTTAACTAATAGTAAACATGCAAACTAGGAGATCAAGGTCAAGTTGTAAACCTTTGATCATAGATTTTTTATTGTAAAGTGTGAAACCTAATTAGGTCAATACATTGTATAAATAGATGTATTAATCAATTAGAACATGATGATTGTAGCAGCAGAGGACATCTATGGATTAGACAGAGAGTTTCATGCAGAAGGACACAAAAGGAATAATTTAGTTATGAAGAACTAAGATTCAAGGCTACCTAGCATAACAGAGGTATTATCCATCACTATATGTGATACATATATCTTGTGAACTAAATGGATCTGTATTCAGTAATTCAAGATTGCATACCATCAGGTCAATAAGTATTTTGACTATGCTCTAACAATTGTAGAAAATAGAAGAAATCATTTAAGAAGGTGGACTTAATAGTCTTATTGTAAATCTCTTAATCAAGTGCGCACTTAATAGTGTAGTTAAAATATCTTAACTGAGAAGACCTAACTAGTCTAAAATGTTACTCTTAGCAGGTTAAGGTCTTCAGAATTGATCACACTTGTAGCCTTAACCGACACCTTCCATTCCGCAGATAGTGAAGCTTTATGGGTTTCATCCCAACCGCATTTTTTACCTTCTAACATGGGTTTTCAGCATTACCAATTGTTGTGTCATGTGTAACTACTTTTCATGAATGTTTCTATAAATGTTTATATGCAATTACATTTATGTTTTTATATTACATGCATAAGGTAGAAAAGCAATATGTTCGGTAATGCAATGAAAGATTACTTAGAGTTAATTGATAAAACTTTTGGAGGGTACTGATTCACCCCTCCCCTCTCAGTACACGCAATTACATTATTCCAAAAATTGGTATCAGAGACACATCTATTATTTGGAAAAGTTAATATCACTTGAGATAAAAGATCATACAATGGAAAGGTATAGGCTTGATAAGAATATTGAAAATCAAAAGTTTCAGATACAAATCTTCTATGAGCAATACAAAGAAGAAAGAATCAATATTAGAGAGCTATTAGATAAAATAAAAGTAATGGCATATCACTACAATGAAAATGACTATCATTAAGAAGAGATACCTGATCTGTTTGAGTCATCATGATCTACATCTAGAAATACATTAGAGACATCTAAAGGAAGCATTACAAGTCTTAATGAAATCAATCAACATCTGACAGAACAAGTAAGTGTACTCCAAATAAGTCAAGAGACACATATGGTAAGGATGATTTATGTTATGAATAATTCTGGACAAGATGGACAAGAAAGAACATTAGCTATTGATGACAGGAGGAAGATCACTAAGCAGTTGCAAGAGAGAGAAACTGAAACATAGAGACTTATTGAACATCATCATGAGATCACCAATCAAAAATATCTTATGAGTCATGAGGCCAACTGAGTGAACATAGAACTAAATGGGAAATTGGAAGCTATTGGTGAACTAAGAGGAGAAAATGAGAAACTAAAGCATGAAGTAATGATTCGACAACAACATAATGATATGATCAAGAAAGCTGAAGAGAGTACAAAAAGAATGGATGATTTTCTGAATGGACAAAGAAGACTCAACAACAATACTAGTCTAGGGTATACCGAGCATGGGGAATCATCAAAACCAAGCTGATAAAAAATATGAATTCACAAATCCAAGAGCAAAGAACCAGTCATGAAATCACTATGGAAAATAAAGCCACACTTCAAATGTTTGCAGTAGCAAAGCTAAAGTTATTCCTAAATCTACTTCTACATGCATAGGAAAATGTTATAACTATAACAAGCATGGACACAAAGAACATGAATAGAGATCTGAGGTTAAAAAACCAAAGAAGGAATCCTACATGGAAAAATATTGTTCCACATGAAAAATGCATGGCCACACATCTCATGAATGCAGGAAAAAGAAAAAGCAAGTATGGAAACAAAAGAACAAGAAACTACTTATAAACTGAGAAGAATCGGTAACTCATATGTTTGGGATTACAAAAAATGGGTAAATTGCACTTCATGTGGTAGATATGGACACATAGGTGCAAACTACATGAGGAAATGGATAAGAAGGTCTAAAAGCTGGACTAACTCTGGAATGGCATGCTTACACCATCATAAGGTCGATCACCTAAGCAAGGACTACAGAGACAGAGTGAAGGAGTCAAGCACTTTCAGTAATGTGAACACTATTGAAGTTATTAGGAGAATGATAAATAAAATGTGGAGGAAAGCTTCAAGAAAAGATGATGCTGGACCAAGCACCACAGTTGGTGACACCTCATCCAATGGATTTGGTGATATCACCACCCCCACCTAAGAAATACAAGTAAATACATAACTACACTATACAAAGCTATATTTTACATCAATTCCAATATTGATTGATAATATGCACAATTAGTATGAATGAAGATGCACTATGGTATTACTTGTATTGATTTTGTGAATCCAATATCGTCGGTCAATACATATCGAGCATCGTCGGTATACATATAAATACCAAGTTGTCAATATAAATTGAGCATCGTCGGTAAACATGAAAAAGACAATTAGGTCTTTGCTACACATCGAGCACCGTCAGTGAACATGTGAAAGTACAACTAAGTTTTCACTTACCCCGAGTGTCATTGTTATTGAGTGGTAGCTAAATCATTTAATGTGACACTTAGGTTATTTGCTATAAATAGGGAAACAAAGAGCTCATTCATTCATGAAGTGAAAAGTGAATACAATAGAGTGAAGAAGAGTGACTAAAAGTGATGAGGTTGCAGATTGATTCACAACAGATTCAAAGGCAACTCCAAGAGATTCCTAGAACCTAGAGCAAAGATTACGTAAGTACCAAGACTTATCAAGCACACATTTCATTTATGGAGAAAGCCCTAATTACATGAAAAATGGAAACCACATCATGGGTCACAAAGATCAACAACACAAAGGACAAGAAGGTCAACCTGATCAAGAATACAACCTATGAAGAGCCTAAGTATAAATTTTTCCTTGAGGTTGCTTCACAACCCGATAACAAAGGAGAATTCTCAAGCATCCCTCCTAGGGTTATTCTACTCAAAGATATCCACGCATACATCCATTGCAAAATTGCAGAGATTAGAGATCTTGAGGTTAAGGAGGCTAACAAGAAGCTTTGCATAGATAGAAACCTTAAAGATGAACACAAACATATTTGAGGTGAAAGGGTTAAAAAAATCCGTAATGTTCCTGAAAGAGCTCAAGACCGAGTGGATTTAGATAGTACTCAAACGAGTACATGACAGAAAAATGTTTTTGGATGAACCAAAACCAATCACTAAGGATGTGATTCACGCAGTAATAGGTTATCTAGTAACTGATAGGTGTAGTATGGGATGGCAGAGGTTTAAAAGTTAATTCCATCACCGACCCAGAGATCAAGTTCGATGCATGTGCACTTGGGTACAAAATATACCAAGCCAGCAGATTGAACAGTATAGCTTATGGAGCAGTTGACACCACTTATAAGATTGTGAAGAAGGGACTACAACTAGACTTATCTGAACTGCTACTAAAGAAAATAGAGGAGAATATGAGAACAATTAGGTCAGCTAGATCTAATTCATGTAATTTTGTTTCACTCATCATGTGCATATTTTTCTACTTTCAAAATTTCTTCCCATCTATCGGTAATGTCAATTGGGACACATCCTGACCAATCACTGCACAAATTAGTGAATTTGTAAAGTCACTAGGGGATAATTTCACATCTGTGATGGATGAATACTTCACTACCTTCAAGGATAGAATGCATAAGAGAATGAGGATTCCTGCATAATTGGTGGAACAATACAAGGATGACATATGTTTTATAGCGGACACATACACCACTTTAATCAAACCAATTGTACCAAGAATAACATGGTTGCCACCATTGGATTATGAGATAAACATAGATCAAGCCACAAATGCTATTAAACCCTTGCTAAATGAAGCAGTGGACAAATAATTGAGTAGATTATGAACATTTGAAGAAGCCAAGTCTAGAATCAAAACTGGCTTAGTAGTGAAGAAAATCGATATGAAGAAAACAAAGATGTTGAAAACACTTGAGAAGAAATTGTTAGTAAATGATGAGGAATTAGAATAATATTTCACCAAGGGACAATCACCCATCAGTGAAGATGAAAAATTGAGTGACTCCGATTCAATTGATTTTGATGCACCACCAAAAAAGAAACCAAGAACTACTGTTGCATAGAACTTGGAGTCAGACTACAAAATATGCAGATTCACCACCAGTTAACAAAGGTACCTTAAGAACTTATCAGAAGACAAAGCCTCAAACCGGGAAATAAGCACCTAGGAAAATAATGAGATATATTAGAGGAAAAGAGGATAAGGAAGATACTGAAAAGGATGAGAAAGAACAAGGACTCCAAGCTAAAAAGCTCAAAGTTCCTCATATTGTTGATGAAGTTTTTGAGTCAATAATCAATACCAGGAGCATATCACACCGAAAGATTAGACAATGGCTAACCTTATCTCCTGGAGATCATACTAAGATAGAATAAACCATAATTAAGGAAATGGTTGCATACAAGTATGTAACAATACAATTTAACAAGTAAATGCCACAAGAGCTTTATGACAGAATATCAGCAAGGTGGACTTATGCACTGCATACAGAGACACAGATAGGGAAAATATCCCTAGTCAAACTCATGCCACCCGATTCAATGGTTGAAGAGATTGATGAAAGAATGAAAGAGAATTCAAAGAAATTTTCAGCTAAAATGAGAGCTTACAAAATACTAGAGGGCCGATTACAAGAGCTTTACAAAAAAAGAAATGAGACTTGGAATGAAATATTCAATGCCCCCAAGAAGGTGTTGGCTCTTACATTGTATAAATAGATGTAGTAATCAATCAGAAAATGATGATTGTAGTCACAACAAACATCTATGGACCAGACAAAAGAGTTTCATGCAGAAGGACACTCAAGGAAGAATTCAGTTATGAAGAACTAAGATTCAAGGCTACCAAGCTGAACATAGGTATTATCCATCACTATAGGTGATACAAATATCTTGTGAACTAAATGGATCTATATTCAATAATTCAAGATCGCATACCATCGGGTCAATAATTTTTTTTGACTAGTCTCTAACAATTGTAGCAAACAGAAGAAATCCTTTAAGAAGGTGGACCTAACAATCTTATTATAAATCTTTGAAGTGAGTGCACACTTAACAGAGTTGTTAAAATCTCTTAACCGAGTAGACCTAACCAGTCTAAAATGTTACTCCTAACAGGGTAAGATCATAAGAAGTGATCACACTTGTGGCCTTAGTTGGCACCTTCCATTCTGCAGATAGTGAAGCTTTGTGGGTTTCATCCCCACTGCAGTTTTTACCTTCTAATGGGGGTTTTCTACATTACCAATTCTTGTGTCATGTGTAACTACTTTTCATGAATTTTTCTATGAATGTTTACATGCAATTACATTTATGTTTTTATATTACATGCATAAAGTAGAAAAGCAATATGGTTGGTAATGCAAGGAAAGATTACTAAGGGTTAATTGATAAAAAAATTTAAGGGTATTGATTCACCCCTCCCCTCTCATTACACACCATCCCATTATTCTAATAATAGGTAAGTTCATGCTCTAAAGATTCTAGTAAGTGCATCCATTCAAAGATATCTTATTAATCATACAAGGCCTCATGGTAGCGTAAATTTTATTTAGGTCCTATAGACCCTAGAGGAGACCAGGCATAAGATATCTCTTCCCTTAGAGAATATAATCTTAAGAATATATTTGATGATAGTGGGTGAGAAGAGGTTGTCTTTGCCTTTTTCCCACTTGAGCCATTCCCATAAGATTTCTCCCTCAACGACAGGCTCTCTAAAGGGTCAACATGAAATGAAAATGGATGACAATTAGGGGTCAAGATTTATGATTGTCTTCAAGAGACAAGAGCATACTCTCCTACCATAGTTGCTTCTCCCAAGCATGCCAAGCCCATGTTAATTTACAAAATATTCTTTTCCAATGAAGAATTGAATAGGTCAAGGTTTTTTATTATCTTAAAGAGACAAGAACATACTCCCACACTACTCAATAAATCAATAATAATTTATCCTTCTAATTAAACTAGGTGCCTATGAAAAAATGCTAATAGAAAACATGATGTCTTCTCGAGGATGACTAGGGAACCTACATCACGTATTTCATTAGTAGTTTTTAATTTTGATTTGATCTCTTACAATCGACCTACCAAAAAATTGTTAAATTCTTCAATCTGCACGCTAAATTAATATCTAAACACAAAAAGGTTGATGGATTAGAGGTTAGATTCCAAATTTAGAATGAAAACTGTAAGGTTCTGCCAATTTACCCCCGAAATAAAGAAATATTCACTAAAGACAAAGTATTTATTAGAAATGAAGTAAATATTAATGAAGATGACACCGTCTACTGGAAACAAAGTAAATTTTACTGGAAACAAAAAAAAAATCACCAAAAATGAATGAAGAGTCACTCGAAATGCAGGAACTCCAAACAATGAAAAAAATAATTTCAAAGGCAAGATTGTACTACAATATGTTCTTCCTAGAAATGAAGATATAGAAGCATAAATGAAATAATGAAAACTAGAAATGAACTTCTATGACCAGAAACAAAGGAAGATTCACCAAAAAAGAAGGATAAATTTTGGAAATGAAGCACTTCTACAACTTGGAAGCATAATTTTGTCAAAAATGATGAAAATCAAGGCCTTGAGCCCCACGCTGGGTGCCAAAAATCTATGTGTATATATTGTACTGGAAAATAACTGCAACACCTTCAATAAAGCATTGTATCAATTTTTAGTGTTATGAAATTAATCAAAGAAAATAATTGAAACTGAATTATTTCCTTCTAGTCATGAAGACACACCTGAAATGAACCATTTAAATAAAATGAATCTAAATTGATGCACCTTTGATCTAAAATGGATGCAATTGAGCTATGATGTAAGCTAATTGATCACATTAGATTGATTATGCTAAGAATTGAGATGAATTTAGATCTAAAATGATGAACTACTAAAATGACCTCAAGATACAATTTCTATAAATGATCTACTTGAAATGAAATTATCATTATCTAGTTGCAAATGAGAATGGTATCCATAAT
This sequence comes from Thuja plicata, assembly GCA_018584345.1. Taxonomy (NCBI): domain Eukaryota; kingdom Viridiplantae; phylum Streptophyta; class Pinopsida; order Cupressales; family Cupressaceae; genus Thuja; species Thuja plicata. The sequence goes on from MU227431.1 coordinate 1,476,422, forward strand.
GCCTTGATTGTGATTGGTTTTATAGACTCTCTCTTGGAAGGAAAATTTTGAATATAAATTGTGTGGTTGAGATTAATTTTGAGATGTGTGCTTCATATTAAAACTTGAGCCATCCATGTCCCTTGATTTGATTGTTGGATGTGTTGAATTTTGAGCCATGTGGAGAGAATATTAAGGATTTAATTAAATCCAAGTAATTAATATCTTTAGCCATGGTTATTTTCACTTTTGATTAAATCAAATTTCTTAGGACATTAATTTATTCTTTCTCTTTGATTCTCAACCTTTGATGTTCAATTATTTAATGATCAATTTTTGATTGAATTATGTAAGAAAATTGATTAAATTCACTTACAAAATTAGGAT
>MU227431.1:1478942-1491302 GCA_018584345.1 Thuja plicata
TTATTACGTTCAGTGTAAAATAAATTTCAGTAATGTAGTTTGCAGTTTTATGTTGAATGAAGTCTATTATTCAAATGTCTCCTTTATTGCATGCTGATATTTACCTCAATATGTTGGTAAAAGATTTTAAGTCGACATCCTTATTAAAGCTTATGAAGTTACTGCAATAAGATTTGAAGTCTAAGTGATGTGGGAGATGACTGAACAGAAAACAATGGAATTTAGTTAAAAATGAATCGGTATTTTCAGTGTCCACATCCTTATTAAATTTTAAGCAATTCTTTATTTACTAGTGCATAAACCCAATACGTTGCCTATAACTCATCTAATTAACATAATTGATTTTTGTTAGGACAGCTACTTGCGGAACCGCTTTCCAAATGTCAACTTACAGGAGAAATAATATAAAGTTCAAACTACTGAGATGCATAGGAAAGCAAGGAACATAGAAAACACAATAATGCACAAAAGATAAACGCATGAGACCAGATTTAACATGGGAAACCCTTTCAGGTAAAAACCCACCACACAAGAACCTAACCAACTCTTTGTATTATAGTAATCAATATTACGTACAATGAACAACTGATTCTTGCACAGGCTCACAGGCTCAGATTGTCATTATAATCAACCTCACACTTGGCCCATTGAGCCCTACATTCCTAATGAATCCGATAGATATTTATACACTCTGTGATTCATTATAGAATTCGGTAGAACAATTGCCGCTCCATGAAACAGTTACTAGCAGCCTTGGCACTCCTCCAGTCGATGGTCCCTTCAGCATCGGGTAACTCCCTGCACCTCAGACACTCCCTTCGGCACTTTTGCCTCCATCGGGTGACCTTTTACCTCTAGGTGACCTTTTACCTCCAGCCTTCGCCACACTCTAGCCGTACGACATCACTCCACCGTACCTCTAGCCTTCGTTGTACGGGAGTCTCCTTGCCGTATGGGAACTCCTCTTCCCTTCAAGCCGTATGTGACTCCTCTTTTCCATTCTCTTCACCGTACGGTGACTTTCTATCGTACGGTGAAAGACCATACTTCATTATCCCAACAATTTTATCTATAAGAAGATAATAAGAAGATGTCTAACCTCTTATATGGAATTATATTGTGTTTTACTATATTAATTTAGTTGTTAAGTATGTCAGCTTTTATGAGTAATATGTCAGCTTTTAGCATTGTCTGACCTTCTAACTGAAAACTAGCATCGCCTAAAGCTACATCTCTATTATCTAGGTTAATTAATAAATATAAGTAAACTACAGTCTATTAATAGTAAGTGGTGATATACAATCCCTTTCTTTGATAACAATTGTCAAACTATATACTTCTACAAGTTATTTTTAATTATCAAGAGAGTCACGAAAATCATTTTTGACTAATTATTTTTTGAAGGTTTAAAAAAATATATAAGAAAATTTAGTGGATAAGGTTTGTGGTGCTCTAAAAATGTATATTTAAGAAAATAAATTATGATGAATGACATATGGTTTTAGATGAAAAAGTCTACTGATTGATAGATGAAACTTAAGATTATGATTTATCCTCTAAGAGAGAACATCAATATTAAAGTCATTAAAGTTGGGTGCATGGTCTATATATTCTTGTTGAAGGATAAATATATTTAATAATTATTTTTGAATAAATCATTTTTATAATGTGTATAAAATAGTATATGATTTTTCTTATGATCATATAAATTTCTAGTCTTATATTCTAGATGATATCTTGAGATTCTTGAAATATCCAAGGGTTAGAATTACCTAATACATAGTTCAATTCTAACATGTTATATAAGTACCTCAATACTTTTGTATATATTTTCAATAATGTCTTGTTCTTACTATCAAATATAATCACTAAATAAAATCAATATCTCATGATTCTCTTAACAAAGTATTATAGTAAAAAATCACCTTAACTAGCTAAGTCGAAACGATGGGAGAGGCTTCGAGCGGGAAAGGATTTTCAAATTTCAATGGGGTTTTGCTAGGCATAGAGGCCTAGTTGCGGGCAATGGTCCTGGTCTTGGGATGGTGATAGCCACGGTGAACACGGTCAATGCTTTGACGGGTTCTCTAGTACCTTTTTTGAATTCGGCTTCGCAAGTGTCAGGCTCTGTTCAGTGCGGCAAGGAGAATCAGCCTCCCTGCCAGGTTGTGACGTAATGTGCATTGCCTATGCTGCGTGCTGCAGAGATTCCTTCTATGGTTTTGTCTTGTCCTTTAGGACCACTGTTGGCAAGAGTGAACATTTCAGAGGTTGAGCCTAGCCCGGTTCTAGAGAAAAAGAGCCCTAATGACCCACTAGTGGGGTCCCCTAAAGTGAAAAGTGATGGTTTTGTCAAGGTCAACACCTCTTCTTCCAAAAAATGGTCAGAAATATTGGGCACGAAAGAAGTGGGAAATCATTCTCCTATTGTTGGTACTATGAAGGGTGGCTTTATGGACGACAAAGTAGCCATTTTTTTTCTCGATTCTCTGGTGGATCTCTCTATCTCTGCTATGGAGTTTACCCTAGTTGGTAAGTTCCTTGGCCCTCGTCCTAACATTGAACTGGTTAGATCTTTTGCTAGGAAAAAATGGGCTTTGAAGGGTCAGGTTGACATAGCTTCTTTACCTAAGGGGTTTTTATCCTTTGCCTTTTCTAACAAAAAAGACCAGAACTTTGTCCTGTATGGAGGGCTATGGATGTTTATAAGAACAAAAATTGCTTTCCATAAGTGGACTCCCAACTGGGATTATACTGATAATTTTTTCAATGCGACATCGGTCTAGGTTAGATTTCTAGGTTTTCCACTCGAGTTCTGGAATGAGGAATTCTTTAAGGGCTTGGCCTCCTCTTTTGGTGGGGAGCTACTCTTGGTCGACCCCGTGACTAAAACTAAGTCCCATCTGGTCTTTGCAAGAATTTGTGTCAATATTTGTCAGTTTGATAACCTCCCTTTGGTTATTAACATCAATTCCAAGCTAGGTATCTGTAAGCAAGAAGTAGAATTTGAATCCCTCCCTTTTGCCTGCTTTGTGTGTCACAAAATGGGTCATTGGGATAAGAATTGTCCAAAGAAAGTCTGAAAGGACCCCAAAAGTGTGGTCCCTGATCCTATTCCACCTAAGGAGCACAAACTAACTTGGAAGGAGAAGAAGACTCCGCTCTTAACCGAAGGAGAGAGTATTAACAAGGTTAATCTAGAAGGATGTCTTGGTGACACGGTAGATTCAAATCAGATTCTAAACATGGTAGAAGGAGAAATAGTGGAATTTGTATGACACATATCTGATTTGCTGATGAAAGAAGTGTTGGTAGAGGTAGTGGTTCCTATCCAGGTAGCAGAACAGTCGTTGTTCAAATCTTAAGGTTCCTTCCTTTGCGTTTAGTTCGATAGTGTGGCAATGGGGGAGGAGTCTTCTTCTATTGATCCTGATAAATAAGATGAGGAGGCTTCATCTTCTACTCCACACACTCTGTCTAGTAGTGAAGATGAAGAACCCTTTGTTATTCCCTTGGGGTAAATCAGATGAGGAGGCTCCATGGACTACTAAAATGGGTAAGAAACAAAAGAAACAACAAATATCTCTCTCTACTCCTGGCTCCAAGGGAGTGGTTACTAGAAGTAGGGCTGATGGAGGTTCTAAGATTCAAAATGTGAAGGTGGTTATAGGTTCCCAAAATTGAACACCAGGTAGAACCTCAAAGAAAGAAATCAGAGAAAGGGAAACTAAAAAGGATATTGTGGATGGTAAGCAATTGACCATCTAGGATGTCTGCACTGTGGTTAAGAAATGAAGATCATATCATGGAACATTAGTGGTCTCAATGCTTCCCATAAGCAGGACATGCTAAGGAGCCTAGCAAGAAATCATAAACTTGATATCATGATGGTTTAGGAAACCAAAAATTATCAAAGATAAGGTTAAAAAATCAGAATATTCAAAAATGGAGGTGTTGTTGGATCCAGTTTTGTTGGTGCCTCAGGAGGTATTGCAATTTTTTAGAATGAAAATAATATTAGAGGTGTTATTCTTGATAATGATGTTAATTGTTTGAGCATTAAATTTACCCATATCAAGTCAGAATTTGAATGGGTTACTACTAACATCTATGCTCCTAATTACAAATCTAGTAGAGCCAAATATTGGAAAATGGTTGAAAATCAAAGAATGTATTTTTGTGATTCTCCCTAGTTGGTTATGGGAGATTTCAACTGTCCTCTTAGAGAAGATGAGAAGTTTAGAGGGGTTGATAGCTTGAGTCAACTGGAGGGTGGAGTTTATCTAATGGATATTGTCAACCGTCAACCATCAAGCTCTTGTTGATATTGATCTCCAAGGTGATAATTACACTTGGTCTAATAAAAGAGTGCGAGAGGAACTTATTTAGGTCCATCTAGATCATGCCCCGATTTCTGGTAACTGTCTTAATAAGTTTTGTTTCTTTCTATCTTCCATCATGAAGGTTGGATTAGATCACTTCCCCCTCTCCTTTGTTGTTGACCTAATGAAGGTTAAGGGTAATATACCCTTTAGATTTGAAAAATGTGGATTGACCACCCTGAATTACAACAGAGAATATGGGAATGGTGGAATGTGAACATTCGTAGGACTGCTATGTTTTGGGTGTCTAAGAAACTCCAGCACATTAAACAAAATATCAAGGCTTGGAGTAAGGAAGTGTCTGGGGACATCTTCAAAGTCAAGTTGGACTTGCAGAAGGAACTTGATACCATTCAGGACTCTATTCAGGAGATAGGTATATCTCAAGACCTGAAAGATAAAGAGACTATTCTATTGGCCAAGACTCATAACCTTATCTCTAAAGAGGAAGTGTATTGGAGACAAAGATCTAGGTTGCTATGGCTGAAGGCTGGAGATAAGAACACCAGGATCTTCCATTTGTCTACTTCTAAACATAGAGCCTCTAACATAATTTCCAAGCTCAAGGTAGCCTCTGGCATGGTAAGAAATGATAAAGATATTTCTTGGGCTATGGTTTCCTTTCTGTCTTCTCTTCTTTCCAAAGATCAGTCACTTTTCTTGGAAAATCAGTGCAAGACCGACTCTAACAATGGATCAAATTTTGAGTACTTTTAGTTGATCGCCCATATGGAATATAGTGCTAAAATAGGTCCCATGTACCCAAAAGGATTAAACGTGCTAAAAATGGGAAATGGTAGTGAAAAGGTTCTATGGTGCCTAGGTTTGAATATAGGCCAACAAAAATAAATCCTCTAAAAAAGGATTCATTGGTTTTATTCCTTGTAATGCGTAACGAAAGCCTAATTTGATTATTTGACAATAGTATGATAGAATAAGGCCCAAATAAGCTTAAAATGACATAGGACAAGGAACATTAAAGGAAGGGCCCAAAAAGGAGAATGAAATTGGAAATGGACTATAATTTATGACACTACAATAAGATATATGTGTAGAGGAATGAGTAATTACTAATTTTACATAAGAACATATCATTCTAACATATCATTGTAGCAGGAATGCAGTCAACCTTAGATGGCAAGTTTATGGCTACCAAAAGAGTGACAAGGAGGTCTAAGGAATCTCCTTGTCAGCAATGAAGATAGCTTAATCCAATGTCAAAGGTATGAATGCCTCTGACAAAAGATGTAGAATCAAGAAAGAGATGGATTCTATGAGGAATGACATCATTTTGGTGCAAGAAACAAAGATGTCACAAGAAAATTATGACAAAACATTAGGAGAATGGATGAAGTGGAATTCTATTCACATGCAGGGTAATGGAGCTTTAGGTGGCATGGCTATTTTATGGGATCCTAAAATAGTGCAAGGACAACTCATTGATCAAAATGACAATTGCCAAATTGTGACAATCAAGGTTTTTGATTTATCCTTTATCTGGATTAACATTTATGGCCCCACGACAACCCACGATAAGCAAAGAGTTTTGTTGAATCTAACATGAAGCATCCAAGCTCAAGCTAACCAACATATCATTATGGGTGGAGACTTTAATACTATCCTTAAAGCTTCAGAAAAGATTGGAGGCATCTACCCCCCCCTGAAAATAATACAAGATTTCACTCAGTTTGTTGAGGGTAATAACTTGATGAATAATGAACCAAAAAATGGATCTTTCACTTGGACGAACAAAAGAGCACACTTCTCCCATATTGCAGTAAGACTGGATAGGTTCTTAATATCCCATGACTGGAATCTAACAACCTTTACCTTCCAATCAAAAATCATGGCCAAGCCTGGATCAGATCACTTCCCAATTTCTCTTCATATTCAAGCTCCCATGATCATAGAGGGGTTAAATCATCATCTGACCTTTAAATTTGAGAAAATGTGTCTTTGACATCTATGTTTCTTACCTTTAATTCAACAATGGTGCATTAGTGCACCTAGGTGTGAAGGATCCAAAATACATCAGTTTGCAGCAAAGTTGAAACACATCAAAAAATGGAATGAGCAGACATTTAGAAATATTTTCAACGAAAAAGAGATTGTTCTTCAGTAGCTGGCATATATTCTTGACAAGATAATTAATCAGGGTATGGATAAGCATAAATATGAGAAACGAAAACATCTTCAACAAGTATGGAAAGAACTATGTAAAAGAGAAGAAGTATATTGGTGCCAAAAGTCTCAGAAATTATGGTTAAAAGAGGGGGACAATAACACACAATACTTTCATGCCTCGGCACAATAGAAAAGAGAAGAAAACTGAATCTTTGTCATTAACAAAACAGATAATGGTACAATAATATCTGATGCTCAAGGAATTCAAAATGAACGAGTTATATTCTTCAAAAATTTACTTGCACCAGCAAACTTACCAATACTAGCAGATCAGCAATTGCAAGACATTTTGTAAGGCATCCCCTCAATTATCACGTAAGTAGATAACACAACATTAATGGCCCCCTTCACATTTAAAGAAATAAAAAAAGTAGTATTTTCTTTGCTCCCAGACAAGTCTCCTGGACCAGATGGATTCACAACTTTATTATTTCAAGAGTGTTGGGATTTGATCGGATGAGAATTACTTGGTTTTATTGAAGATTCAAGGAAAAGCAGTGCTATGTTAAAATACTTTAACACTACCAACATTGTCATTATCCCTAAGATCAAAGTGCCAAAAAAAATTTCATATTTCAGACCAATTTCGCTATGCAATACAATATACAAGATTATAACAAAGAAAATCTACTTGAGAATGCAGTATCTAATCCCAAAATTAGTCTCTCAAGAACAAGGTGGCTTTGTCCTAGGAAAAGATACTAGATTGAGGGTGCTCTGGTGGTACTTTAGGTCCTACATTCAATTCACACAAGCAATTCATCAAACTTTGTCATCAACCTTGATATGATGAAAGCATATGATAGGGTAGGTTGGACCTTCCTTTCCAAAGTACTAAAATATTTTGGGTTTGTAGATGGCTGGTGCAAATGGGTCAGAGCTTGTATTTTAGGAGCGTAGTTTTCAGTGATAATAAATGGTGTTCCTGCAGGTTTTTTCCTTTGACTCAAGGGATTAGACAAGGTGATCCTTTATCCCTAGTTTTGTTCATACTAATACCACAAGCTTTTAGCAGATAAATCCACATTAAACACACACTTGGACACTAGGAAGGCACAAAAATAGGGGATTCAGAATTAGTGATAACTCATTCTTTATTCGTGGATGATACTTTGTTATTTGGAGCATAAAATTATAAGGAGGAAATATAGATTAAACAAACTCTGTACTTGAACACTGAATTATCTGGCCCAAAAGTCAATGCACAAAAGTCCAAATTTTTTTTTTTTAATACTAGTAAGATATTATCAAACGAAATAGCTAACTCTTTGGGGTTCATAATTAACTTTCTACCCTCGGTGTACCTTGGCATCCCCTATTTTATGGGAGAAAATAAAAGTTCATATTGGATGCCTATCATTGATAGAATCAAATCTAGAACTATGGCCTGGAAAGTGAGATGGTTATCATTAGCAGGGAAAATCCTACTCATCAAAATAGTATTGGCTTCTATCCCTAATTATTATCTTTCAGTATTAAAGGCTCCTGCTTCAGTGATCCACATAATCCAAAAGATGCTCTAAAAATTTCTATGGTCAGGTAATATAAATGGTGCAAAGAAAATTCCTCTTGTTTCCTTGACAGATATGAAACAGGTGAAATCTTTGGGTGGGGCGGGTATACATGACTTGGAAAATAGAAACAAAGCCTTTGGGGGTAAATTAGTTTGGAAAATGTATCTCAAATTAGATAACAAGTGGTGCCAAATAATGTAGCAGAAGTACTTAGACAATACTTGCGCTTCAAGAATAATCACCATTAGAGACCCCCCAAAAGGATCAGCCATATGGGAATTTATGATGGCCTCGAGAGATATTGTTACCCAATACATTACCTGAGAGGTAAACAATGGGGACAGAGTTAAGTTCTGGAGAGACTCTTGGAATGGCTCTCCTCCCTTATCCCAATCAGCAACATAGGATGACATGGTGGTTTCTGCAGAAACATATTGGGGATTATATTTGGTTGATTATGTATCTACAGTATGCATGTTTTCCAACAAAGTGATTTGGAAAGATCCAGAGGAGCTTCCAATTCCACCATTGGATAGAAATAGATTAACACAAATCCTTCAAGCTAAAGAGTTCTTCCCGTCAAGAAAAGAGGATAGATTAGTGTGGGCTCCTGCTAAAAATGGATCATACAATGTCAAAGATGGATACAGGATTATCCAACAACAATAATCAAACAAAGCTTCTTTTCGTGCATTTTATTTTTTCTAGATCCAGGTAACACTCCCAAAGGCATGATGTTTTTCTTGGGTAGCTTTAAGAAAAAGAGCTAGATTACTAGTGATCAACTAACTAAGTTCCACATTTCCCAACCATTCAAATTCTTATTATGTGATCAAGAGTTTGAAGATGTAGATCACCTCTTCTTAAAATGCCATTTTTCACACCAATGTTGGATGCATGTTCTTAGAAAACTAAATTACCCCACCCCCCTTCCGAATATGTTATGGGATCTTTTTCAAGCATGGCCAGAGCTATACTCTAAATCACTTTTCTCTAGTTTGTTGAAATGTATCTCAGCTTTAGTTATATGGGCTTTATGGTGGGAATGCAACAAGAGAAACTTCTGGCAGAATCCCTCCCCAATAGAAATAGTTCTGATTGGCATTGAAAACTCCATATCTGAAGTAGTCAATGCAATTCATGCTAGAGTCAAATGTAACCTAGTACTAACAAGATGGGATAGCTCTATTATCTGAGAGTGCAAAGGAATACGTGTTCCTATTGGATGGGGGAATCATGATCAAGCTATCCAAACTCAATGCATGGATTCTATCTACTGGATTCCTCCTCAGCCTAAATCTGTTAAAATCAAATTTGATCCAGTGCCTCGAGAGGAAACCCTGTCCAGTCATCGATAGGTGTGTGCATTAGAGATCACCATGGAGAAGTCTTGGCTATCAAGGCATCCCCAATGCCTCAAGGAACTAACAATATATCAGAAGCACATGCCCTATTACTGGACTTGTCTTGGCGAAAAGAGGTGGGTTTGACAATATACATGTAGAAGAAGACTCTATGGTAATTATAAGTGCATGCATTAATAGGGAGCCACATAATTGGAAATTAAGGTATACTCTTCAACAAATTTGGAAGATTTTAGACACATTTACAACCCTATACAAATCCCATACCCTATGAGAAGGAAATGTTGTTGCAGATTATCTTTCCAACCTGGGATGTGGCAACCTTAAGCATGAGGACATAAACCCATGGGACTTCATAAATAAACACATCAAAATACAAAGGCTGGTTGCAATTGACATGGATCCTCATAAGGATGAAGGAAGATATTAGTATGATGCCAAATCTATGAGATAATATTATAGGACAATGACCCACCTAAAAAGCTTTGGTGATGATTGCTTCACAGGGTGATCCCAGACAAGAAAATAGAATCTGATGGTCATTATTAATCCACACTATGCGTAATAACTTGCACTTGTATATGGCCAAGAAGATTTGTCACATGGCTAAAACAAGCCTAACTCATTTTTCATGCGAGGAAACAAAATATGCAGAGACATAATGCTTCCAATGTGATCTTTGGATATGCGGTGACCTCACAATGGTATTTGCCAGTGTATTCAAGCTTAGTGATCTTGAAATTAAATTCTATAGTGTGCAAAGGATTTAACTCAGGGATAGGACACGATTTTTCTGTATGTAAGTGATCACATGGGCTTTGCAACATGTCTTGCCATAACTATTACTTAAAAAGGGAAAAATTGTATATGCAGAGCTCAAAATAGAGCAGCAAACGGCTCCATTTTCTCTGATGGCACTATTTATAGATGTGTATCTAAGATGTGACTCATGTGGACTTCTGCATGATGAACTGCTTCCATAAAATTATAGAATCTTCCTCATTCCTAGTGAAATAGATGCACACCTCCCTGCTAGGGTTGATGACTTTCAATTAGATGCCATATTTTTATGCCACACGTCGATGATACGCAGAGCCATTCATAGGGTCATTGGTGAGCATATCCTTGTGCCAAGATCCAAGCAGGTCTTATTCCCATCCCAAATTGTTTCAATTTTCTTATCCAACTCCATGGATTTGCTCCATTCTATGGACTTACTGATGCTTATAGCCAACAAGGTAATACGACCACAGTATATTAGGGATAATAGACTTATGCTTGAAATTATTAAGTATAATTTGTGGTGTGGGTGTGCCTTAGTGGGTGGCTTGTTCTGCCAACACCAACTACAAGCTATGCACGAATGTATGTTGGTGTATGACAGCATTAAGAAGACGTTGGAGAAACAAAGCTTTCACTCTTTGAAGAATACATTGCAGGTTGTGGGTATGGTGTTGGAAAAGGAACTTGAGGAAAACATCAAACACATAGTATATGCCATGCTCGACATCTTGGGTTCCCCCAATATCTCTTTGAGGACACTCATCCATGCTTCAGATCATGCAATCAAAATAGAGAGTTCTACAATTCCAACCAATGTGTCAGATCTCAATCTGTCGTCTGTTTTGGGACCACATCCAAATAAGGTATTTTTTTGTCGGTGGTTTTGCAAGAGCAGAGTGTAGATGAAATGGATGTGTAGGGTACCAATGTTCCCATTGCTCTCCTAGTAGGTTGGGGAAATGCTTGGGGTATTGATCATGAGAATTGGAAACGTGATCCATTAGAACAATGATCAATAACCATTCAACATTTTATCATCTTATAAATTGCAGAGCTTACACTTCTTACAAGGCAAGTCATACTGCAATAAGATACAAGAGTGCAGTTGGAAACTTTGAGCTTTTCTTTCTCTTCCACTTTCAATTTTGAGTTTAGTGAAGTGAGGAGTTGTAGCATAGCCCATTGAAATTCAGAGTTTAAAAACTTAACAATGGGTGAGAAGGCAGTGCAAGTTCAAGTGCAACTGAGGAACTTCTCCATGGATGACGTCGATGATTTCTACGAATGGGCAAGTGATGAAGAAGTGACACACTTTATGACGTGGGAGGCCTTCAAATCGTAGCAGCAGGCAAGACAGTATGTTTACGTTGTGATTCCCCACCCTTGGTATAAGGCCATTTTTATCCAAGGAAACAATAAGGCCATTGGTCACATCATGCTGAAGCAAGGGAGTGGAATGAAGAGTTGCAGAGCAGAGATGGGGTATGACATCTCTAGAAATTACTTGAAGATTGGTGTCACCACTCAAGCTGTCATCACTGCGCTCAAAACTGCATTGAAGGAGTTGAAAGCAATAATGAGGATTGAAGCTCTAGTTCTCCCAGAGAATTTGGCATCCGCAAGAGTAATGGAAAAGGCAGGGTTTATGAAGGAGGAGTTGCTACGTAAATATGTCTATCTTAAGGGAAGCCTCAGGGATTGTTTCCTCTTTAGCTTTTTCATCGCCTCACCTACCAATTAATATCTTTTTCAGCTCATTATAATCTATTATAGGCTTATTGGGCGTCTGATATGTTCAATAGAAAATTAAGTGTTGTAGAATAATAAAGTATCGTAATAAGGCAAGATCAACTATTGTAGTGTAGGGTTTGGTTTTAATTAGAAGGAATTCTTCAGCTTTGGCGCTGTCTCACCTTCTAGTTGAATACTAGCATTACCTAAAGCAAGCATACTCTTGTTTTGTAATCTACGCTATTACCATGCTTATTAGGTTCTTTGGACTATTTAGTGTTTTGGGAAAATAAATTACGGCAATCTAGTTTGCAGTTTTATGTTGAATGAAGTTTATTATTCAAATGTCTTGTTTATTGCATGCTGATATTTACCTCAATAAGTTGGTAAAAGATTTGAAGT
>MU227431.1:1496306-1506825 GCA_018584345.1 Thuja plicata
TTAAATAATTAGAAAAATATAACATAAATATATTAACAAGCCAAAGAAATTTGTAATTTTAGCCAACATACTCAACTATATCTTAAAATTTTATTGATAAAATCCATTTCTATATCTAAAATTGAATATTTTTGAAGAATCAATAGATATATAACAGGATGGGTACTAGAGAAATATTAATATTCATTTGCTTTCCTCTGTCACATTTTATTAGAGTGACTGTGAAACAACACCAAAGTTACTAACTTTTTCTTGTCTATCCAAATTTAATTTCTTTCGTAAATTCTAAAAATAATATAGGTTTCTAGAATATAGTAAGAACTATTATTGGTCAGAAGAAACATTATTTCTTTTTGAAAAATAATCAAGTTAGATGACATATAAAAGATAATTGAATCCTAATTTATTTGTACAATTTGATGAGCACACACTTATATTGAGATAAAGGTTGAATTAGTAGAAGATAGTCCTTTACTTATTTACAACATAGAAACCACAATTAAAGTAATTCCACAAGATCAAAACAATAGAATACAATATTTACATTAAAAACACTTTCAGAAAAAAACCACTCTGAATGATTTTTTTAATATACTGTCCAAATCTAGCCACCACAATATAAAATACTCTTACAAATATTTTTGTGTCATTCACTAGAGGCATGAATCCCTATCGCTTAATACAAACTTAGTAAGAGACATTACTGAATGGTGTTTTTACACAAGTTAATTTCTTGGAATTTGAGATTCGATTCCCTCTCTTGAAATAATAACAAAGTTATTCCCACATTTCTCTGTGTCCATGGTATAACCACTTGGAAAATTTCAGTTGAGGATAAATGTGAATGTTCATGAGGAGGCCTTTGCTGGTACTTTCAAGGCTTCAAGTTGCAAAATAACTTTAGTACTTCTTTTATATTTTCAATTTATCAATGCTTATAAATTACCGATGATGCAAACTTTATGCTAAATCCTATAATGAGTATCTAATTTATGTTGATTTTCAAAAGGACCAAAAGATTTGGGTAACAAGAATTAAGAAAATTCACTAAAAATGAGATCTTCAGGGACACAAAACATTGCTAAACCTTCCTTGCAATTCAAATGGTAGAAATATGGAAGCCCACATAATATGAATTAGACCACAACATGATTCTATACACAATAAATGCAATCATTTGGAGAAAATTTTATCTAGATGCAAGATTTCCAAAATTTATCACATAGTGAAACGACAACACACACACACACACACACACACACACACACACACACACACACACACACACGAGACAAATTTATCTTTAAAACAATAGAATTATCATTCTCAAACATTCATCAAAGAAGGATTGATCAACAACAACAAACTCCAATCTAATTAATCGGAGATCTGTACACAATAAATGCAGTTGGCTCTTTTGAAACAAATGAAAAACCAAACAACAAATTCATAAATTTCCCATAGACAGTAGAGGAAATCACATCGTGAATAAAGTGCGAATTGCATATATTTTATTTCCTTAAAGATCCAACCCTTTTACATTGTTTTGATGTAATATATAATGTTCTGATTTAAAAAACTCTAAGCCCCAAAACTAGGGATCTATTTATGCTAAACAACAACAAAAAATTCTAAAAATAAAGCTTAATAAATAAAAAAATACTGCTAAACTAACTGTTAGGAATAACATTCCACAAGACAACTAAGAGTGGGGGGGTTGAATCAGTTGTAGTATAGATTATTAAATTTTAAACTTTATAAACCAAGTCTACAAATGTAAATGATAACACAATCAATGCCAACACCATAACACAATACTTGTTGTTGAGGAAACCTGTTAAAGGTAAAACCCCAGTGGGAATTAGTACCCACAAATAATGTACTAAGAGTATAGTATCCTTGTTAAAAGATTTAGCCTTGTTAAGAGCTTGTTACAACATTACAGTACATAGTCCTTGTTAGGAGAGAGACCCTTTTAGGATTCAAAAGAAATAGTAGGCTCACTACCCAAAGAAGGTTAAAGCCACCCTCAACGATTCAAAATCTGAACAGGTGTATATAGAAAATATACAATCCAATGAACTGTCTGATAGCAATTGTCTTTGCTTGGTCAGTTCCAATGAAGTACTCTTCTCATAAACTCTACTCTACATCCAGCAGTCAAACAAGCCTCGCAACTTTCACTTATTTTCCTTTTCAATATCTATCACACCTTTTCAATAGAAAATATCACTCATATATACCCTCTTACAATAATTCATTAGGCCGGCCAATTAAGCTCTCCTAATATACAAAATAATTAATCAGGTCAGCCAATTAAGGCTTTCCTATGTACAAATAATTATATAACCCCTTTCTAAGATACACATGATACCTATAAAAAGTAAACATCAAATATAATCCATCACCTATACTTCCAGATCTGCAATCCATGCTCATAACTAATTTTACATGCTACATGTCTAAAGTCGGTCACCAAATAAGTCTTCTCCAGAATACACGGCACAGTTGACGTCACCAGTCATAAAACAACAATCTAACTCAACCCATTATTCCAACATATGTTGGCTATCCACCGATAGGCTCGCTTCCTCTGAAATATCTTTTCCAAAAAGATATATCTAAAACACGAAGACCTTCTCTGTTCAATATCACATTTACAGTCCAGAAACTAGTCTTCACCAAATCAACTGTAACATTCACAATATGCAACATAAAGCCAAGCGACCTCAGGAATAAGGTCAAAAAACATTCTTCTGTAGATACCTAAATTTGATTGTTCTGACTCATCTGTACAGTGTCCATGCACTTCTGTCAATCAGGTAACCAGTCTGTCCTCTCTACAGAAATATATGTTGACATCAGGTACAAAACATGAATATCGAGAGTATGATCAGTACAAAAAAATGATATCTTCCAACAATCTCCCCCTTTCTTATTGATGGAAACATATGGGAAAATTCATATGCATCAACCAAAAAGTACTCTCTCTCGATACAATCTTCTCAATATCCTCAACACAAATCTCCCAAAATAGTAGGGATTTTCACATAGATTCCTTCCTCCTTTGGTAGAAATGGAAAAGGGTGCCATAACTCATTTGTATTCATCTATAAGGTGTAGATTTTTCAAATCTTCATGTAAATTAACCAGGTGTAAGATGACACAAATGTACTCCACATTATTCTCTTGTGATCACTCCCCATGAGGAGTAGATCCATACATCAAGTCAAGACAACGATACAAACCTGAGATCCATTGGAATGATGCATATTTGCATCAACTAATTTCCACTGGGAGGGTCCATCACCCCAAGCATGCTTCTGAGATATTCAAAAGCATCTTTTGGCAAAGGTTTAATTAATATGTATGCTATTTGTTCCTTTGTGCTAATATATTCTAGCTTAATCTCTTTATCTGCTACCTTCTCCCTCAAGAAATGATACTTAATAGAGATTTTATTTGTCTTTGAATGCATTGCAATATTCTTTGACATATTCACTATGCTAGTGTTATCGCAATGGATAACCACTAGCTCTTCAAAAATTATTCCAATGTCTTTCCGTAATTGTTTTATCCAAACAACTTGTGTAGAGTTTATTGCAGCAACAACATACTCTGACTCACCAGTAGATTGAGAAATACAGTTCTGCATCTTGCTCATCCAAGAAACCAATCATTTCCCAAGGAAAAATGCACTACCACTTGTACTCTTTCTATCATCCACATTACCTGCCCAATCAGCATCAGTATAAGCCTACAAAATAAAATCTTTTGATTTTTCATACCACAATCCATATTCTATTGTCCCTTTCAAATATCTAAAATTCATTTTACAGAAGCAAAATGTGTCTCTTTAGGATCTGCCTAATATCTAGCCATAGTTCCAACTACATTGGTAATATCTGGTGTAGTGTGAGTTAGATATTGTAGACCTCCAATAATCGATATGTACTTAGTCTGTACAACACATTGAGTCTCATCACTATTAGTCAGTTTGTGTCTAGTCACCATAGGTGTCCCAATAGGTTTACAATCTTCCATTCCAAAAAAATTTAACATTTCCTAAAGATACTTCATCTAAGATATAAAAATGCCATTCTTACTCTGATTAATTTTCAAACCAAGAAAAAATTTCATCTCATGAATCATTGAAATCTAAAATCCATTTTCCATTTCTTTAGCAAACTTATTACGCATCTTATCATTTCCTCCAAAAAATGATATCATCAACAAACACTTCTACAATTAATATTCCATCTTCACTACTTCTCAAATATAAATTACTGTCTGCATTACCTTTTCTGAAACCAAGACAAAGTAGATATTTGTCTAGTCTTGCATACCATGCTCTTGGTGATTGTTTCAGTCCACACAGTGCCTTCTTCAGTCTACAAGCCATGTTTTCATCATCTGTCAAAGAAAGACCATTAGGTTGCTCAATGTAAACTTCTTCTTCTAGATCACCATTCAAGAATGTTGACTTCACATCCGTCTGATAAACCTTAAAGTCTTTATGTGCACCATAAGAAAGAAATAATCTCACAAATTCCAATCTAGAAACATGAGCAAATTTTTCTTCATATTCTATTACTTCTTGTTGTGAATAGCCTTTACATACTACTCTAGCCTTATTTGTTACCACTGTTCCTTCCTCATCCATCTTACATCTGAAACCCCATTTAGTGCCAATCACATTTTTTTTCTTAGGTCTTGGAACCAATTCCCAAGTATTTTTTTTCTTTATCTGTTCAATTTCTTCTTCCATATCTTTAGTCCAAGATTCATCTCTACATGCTGCATTAGTAGTATTTGGTTCAACTTGAGAAATCAAAAAGAATTCATCTCTAGCTCTAGATCTAGTCATCATACCTATAATTGCATCACTAATAATTTAATCTTTAGGATGGTTCTTCTTAACATACCTTGGTGTCTTCAGTGTCTCTATAGCTTCAATCTTTTCATCTTCAATATCATTTTCAATCATCAAATGTTCTTTTGGTTCAGCAGTAACCTCTTATATTTCTATAGTCTAACCACAATCATATATCCTTTCCTAAATCTAAAAATTTTCATATATCCTCACATTTGTGCTTTCAATCAACTTTCTCAATCTCAGATTGAAACATTTATATGCTTTACTATTAGTGGAATAACCAAGAAAAATTCCTTCATCACTTCTAAGATCAAAATTGCCTATCTCATCATCTCTCTTGATATAAAATTTTCTTCCAAATATTCTAAAATATTTTATAGTAGGTGTATGATCAAACCATAATTCATAAAGATTCTTACTTGTACCTTCTCTGATCTAAATTTTATATAGGGTTTACACACTAGTGCCAACTGCTTCTCTCTAGTGAACATGTGACACATTTCCTTCCAGCAACATAGTCCTTGCAGCATCTAACATAGTTTTTTTTATTCTCTTTGCTATCCCACTCTTTTATGGAGTTTTAGGTGTAGAATTCTGTCTAAATATTCTATACTCTTTATAGTATGAATTAAATAGCTCTAATGTAAACTCCCCACCTCTGTCTAATCTCAAACATTTTGTCTTCAAACCAGATTTGTTCTCAACTTTTTCTTTAAATAATTTGAATTTGTCAAATGCTTCATATTTCTCTCTCAATTATATAACCCACATCATTCTAGAAAAGTCATCAACAAATAGTATAAAGTACCTCTCACCATAGTATGATATTGTTCATGTAGGACCACACAGATCTGTATATACCAGATGCAACTTCCCTTTTTCTATATAAGCTTTGCTTTTAAAATTTCTTATAGTCTGCTTCCCCATAACACATTCTCTACACATAGTGTTAGATGGATTCATAATTTTAGGTAGATGTCTTAATTATTTTGTGATACTCGCCTTCACAATGTTATCAAAGTTAACATGAAAAAATCTTTTGTGCCATAACCAACTGTCATCAACCTTCACAATAAAAAAAGAAGCTTCAAATGTGTTCAATTCAAATACATTACCTCTAGATTTAGTACCAGATGCGATCAAGTATCCTTCTTTACTTCTGATAGAGCATTTCCCATCAATGAATTTTAATTGATATCCCTTTTCAACTAATTGTCCAATACTCAACAGATTATGCTTAAGTCCATCAACAAGTAATACATTGTCAGTGGTAGTCTTTCCATCCAAAGAAATAGATCCAAATCCATTAATAATCTTAGGAGTATTGTCACACAATCTGACAACACCACCATCATGTCTTTTCAAAATCACAAACTTGTTTTTATCTCTAGTCATATGATGCGAACAACCACTGTCTATAACCTGTTCAAATTTCTTTTCAGCATTGGCTACTAATGCTTTTCCTTCATGCATAGGTTCATCATCCTTAATAGCAATAAATCTGATTTCGTCATAGTCACGATCTTCATCATCAGATATACCCTCACTAGCATAATAACATTATTTGTCTTTTGAATACTTAGACTTGAAAAACTTAGGTTTGTGCTTCAGAACTCTTGTAGGACATTTAGATGCAAAATGAGCAATCTTGTTACATGAAAAACATTTCAATGGCAATTTGCCTTCAAAGTTTTCCTTACCTCTCTTCTCTCTTCTAGAAATCAGGGCCGCAAAATCATCTAGCTTTCTTTTCTCTTCCTATATAAATTCCCATTGATCAACATAGGCTCCAAGTTCTTCCTTAAGGTCATTAGTGCTGGTGCTTGCATTTCCAGATAAGGTATTTTTGTTCTTGTGCATGGTTACCTTGAATGTTGACTCAACTTTAGGTAAAGTATCTCCCAATTATGTAGCCTCAAATATAGTTATCTTTCCAATCAACATCTCTCTAGTGAAGTTTGGTGTCAAAGGTATAATCTCCTCTATAGCTTGTACTTTGGTTCTATATGTAGGTGTCAAAGATCTGAGTATCTTCACAATCACTTCTTCCTCACTGTAAGTACCTATAGAGTTCCTAATACCAGTAACCACTTCAGTAATTCTCTATCCATATGCCCTAATGTTCTCATCTTCTCTCATCTTTAGAGATTCTATCTTTGTCTTCCAGTTTTGTAGGTTTGTCTGCTTTGTAAACTTATCTCCTTCATATAATGCTTCCAATCTGGTCCAAATCTCATGTGCAGAATCCAAGTCCTTTACTTCAATGAATTCTCCTTCTAAAAGTGCACAGATCAAAGATTCCCTTGCAACCATATTACATGAAAAATAACTTCTTCTAATCTTCAGTAGCCTTCTCTAATTCATCCTCAAATGCTATCTTTTCATTCTTCTTCGTGATCATCCAGTAATGAATTCCCAAACATAGAAAATGGTTCTCATCTTGTTGTTCCATTTGTCAAAGTTTTTAGGATCAAACTTCAGACTATCCTTCCTGTAGTAAGTCATCTTCAGGATCACCTCAAGCTATTTAACATTCTCTCTAAGGACCACAAGCTCTCATACTAATTGTTAGGAATAACAATCCACAAGACAACTCAGAGGGGGGTGAATCAATCGTAATATAGATTATTAAACTTTAAACTTTATCAACCAAGGCTGCAAATGTATATGATAACATAGTAAATTCCAACATTATAACACAATATTTGTTTTTGACGAAACCCTGTTAAAGGTAAAACCCCGGTGGGAATTAGTATCCACAAATAATGTACTAAGAGTATAGTATCCCTATTAAAATATTTATCCATGTTAAGAGCTTGTTACAACATTACAGTACATAGTCCCTATTAGCAGATAGACCATGTTAGGAGTCAAAATAAATAGTAGGCTCACTGCCAAGGCACACTTCCCAAAGAAGGTTAAATCCATCCTAAAGGATTCACAATCTGAACAAGTGTATATAGAAAATATAAAATCCAGTGAACTGTCTGATAGAAACTATCTTTGCTTGGTCAGTTCCAATGAAGTACTCTTCTCATAAACTTTGCTCTATATCTAGCAGTCAAAATAGCCTCACAGCTTTCACTTCTTATCCTTTTCAATCTTTATCACACCTTTTCAAAATAAAATATCACTCATATATACCCTCTTACAATAATTCATTAGGTCAGCCAATTAAGCTTTCCTAATATATAAAATAATTAATCAACTCAGCCAATTAAGGATTTCTTGTGTACAAATAATTATATAACCCCTTGCTAAGATACACACGGAACCTATAACAAGTAAACATCAAATATAATTCATCACTTATACTTCTAGATCTGCAATCCATGCTCACAATTCATTTTACATTCTACATGTCTGGACTCGGCCACCAAATAGGTCTTCTCCAGGATACATGCCATAGTTGATGTCACCAGTCATAAAACAAAAATAAAACTCAACCCATTATTCCAACATATGTCAACTGTCCGTGACTAAGCTTTCTTCCTCTAAAATATCTTTGCCGAAAAGATATAACCAAAACACAGAGACCTGCTCTATTCAGTATCACAGTTACAGTCCAGAAACCAGTCTTCACCAAATCAACTATAACATATATGAAATATGCAACATAAATCCAAGCGAACTTAGGAATAAGGTCAACACACATTCATCTTCATATATCAAACTTTGATCATTCTTAATCATCCATACAGTGTCCCTAAACTTTTGTCAGTCAAGTAACCAGTTTGTCCTCTCCATAGAAATATATGTTGGTCCATAAGTGACAAAACATAAATATCAATAATATGATCAATACCAAAAATTGATATCATCCAACACTAACTATTAACAAGCTTGCATGGATCCATGATATGTTTACCGCAGAAATCAGGGCCAAATTCGGCCAAAGGAAAATAAATCTAAATTGGAACTCCATAGTTTCTAACTAGAGTCTTCATTCTAATCTTGTATTTCTCCTTTAAAGTATTTATCTTAACTCTTCTTTGTGTGGGAAACTGATGGACATCTTCTAATTAAGCCAAAATGAACTACAGTCCATAAGTAATCTGATTAGAGACCCACTCCTTATGCCAATCTTCTTGACTTCAGGATGGCCAAGAAATTTAGACCTTAGCCTTTGCTCTAAAAAAATAGCGGAAAAAAATAAAAAAATATATAAATTAATTCCTCTTGGGTCCCAAAATTTTTTGACTTTTCGAGGCTGAAAGGAAAAAATTCTGGGCCTTAATAAATGGCTAAGTGTCAAAAATTATTTTCTGCAAATTCTGACTAATCTCAAAATGGACAGTTAGTATGGGAGGATATCCAGATGAGCATCCCAAAGCCTCTGTGTATTTCTAGCACCTCATCATAATCTACCTCTTGCACCTTACTGAGGCCATGCACTTTCTTTTCTATGAAGGTAGTCAAGTCAGAGAAGAATTTGATTTCTTCTTCATGCTCATACATCCTTTGTATATCCTCCTTGAATATAAAAATTTTATGGAGATCCTCCTTTGTGTAAACCCATACAAAAATTACCTTGAAATGCACTACAATTCTCTTTACCAGACACAAAACTTGTTTCTCATTATCCTCATATAACTCCAAATCTATACCTGTTATAAAATATTCTATCTGTTCCACCCACATCATGAATCCCTGATGTCTCTGACAGACTATTTTCAAGCACTTTTCATAGACCTTTATTTTATTTATTATTATTTTATTCCATGTTCCACAATTATCTAATTTTACACCCTCATATACTTTTACTAAAATTTGGAAATGCTTCTTCCATATTATCTTCAAGTCCTTGAGCACATTTTGTCATATGTCTGATTAGAAATCCAATCCTTTCTCATCTCCCACCACATCCACAACCTTGGTGGCCTCCTTGATAATAGTCTTGAAAGGTTTTAAAATTTCTCTAATGATTCCATCTTCCAATCTCTCAAAATCTACCTTCCAGTATATACATGCTTGAACAAAAGAGTATTTTATACCTGCCGACAATTCTGGGGCTGTCTTCTTCTCCAAGAATGTTTGTAATGATGGTTATGGGAAACTTTGGTCAATGAGACTCACTATTTTGAGAATGAATCTCTTTAGTTCTTTATTCTC
Organism: Thuja plicata; assembly: GCA_018584345.1. Classification (NCBI taxonomy): domain Eukaryota; kingdom Viridiplantae; phylum Streptophyta; class Pinopsida; order Cupressales; family Cupressaceae; genus Thuja; species Thuja plicata. The sequence continues at coordinate 1,506,295 of MU227431.1, forward strand.
TTGAGTCAATAATTTTATCTTTTCCTCATTCATGTCCATGAAACCTAATGCATGTCTCAGCCCTAAAGCTGCCAATATTGTGCTTCCTTCTCTTATAGGTTCCCCTAAATCAACCTCATCAAAGGTATAATCATCAGGATTTATCTATGACTGACTGTCACTGGTTGTGGGTATTGCCACTTATGCCTTCCATTGACCCCTGTTGTCTTGAGTGACATAGGAAATGTTCATTGTAGGTATACTAGATTCTTCTTGGTCATAGGCATGGCCTAAAATTGATATATATGTGTCATTTTATTTAGTATAAAGTATCTTTCTATATTTTACATCTTTAGTTAACCGTATAGGTTTAGTAAAGGACATGACTGGCTTGTATGGAGACATGTTCAAGATAGATGTTTTCCCATCTGTACCCTAGACTTCCATCTCCTCTTTGGATTCTCTTGCCCTCTCCAATGCTTCTCGAATCTTTGAATTTTCTTCTTCTTGCAACTCTTCTTATGTGATTCTATGCTTCTCTCCAGTAGTGAT
>MU227431.1:1530438-1543110 GCA_018584345.1 Thuja plicata
TATTTTTAGTGTCTACATCCTTATTAAATTTTAAGGAATTCTTTATTTACTAGTGCATAAACCCAATACGTTGCCTATAACACATCTAATTAACATAATTGATTTTATCTATAAGAAGATGTCTAACTTCTTATACGGAATTATATTGTGTTTTACTATATTAATTTAGTTGTTAAATATGTCAGCTTTTATGAATAATATGTTATTTTATACTAATGTCAGTGAAACTATTATCTAATAGTTTAAATGAATAAATATATACGATATTTATATTTAGAAAGGACCTTGAAATGGTCACGCACCTTGGTGAGCCTCTACTAAAGCTGAGCACATTATTAAGAGGGTTCCTAGGTGAATAGGATAGCTAGTACTTAGGTTAAATTGTAATTACAAGTAAATTATAGTCTATTCATAGAAAGTGGTGATATACAATCTCTTTCTTTGATAACAATTGTTAAAATATATACTTAAGAACATAAACTATGTTTAGGTTCATATATTTGATTTTTAGACTAATTTTATTATAATAAGTAGGAAGTATATAAATATGCATGATTTATAGATGAAACATGTGGATTATTATTGGAACTCTAAGGAAGCGCATCAAGAACACCAATTAACATAATGATTAAAGGCCTAAAATTTCTTTTTAAGGATAAAGAGATATTAAAATCAATTTTGACTAATTGTTTCTATAAGGGTTAGAAAACTACATAAGAAAAATTGGTTGATAAGGTTTTACTAATCTAAAAATATATATTGAAGAGGATAACTTATGATGGTATATATGATTTTTGGTTTTAGAGAAATCAAATTCTACTAATCGATAGATGAAACTTAAGATTATGATTTATCCTCTAAGAGAGTAAATTACGAATAATTCACATAAATGGGTTACATGGACTATAGATTCTTGTTCTAGGATAAATATAGTTAAGAATTATTTTTAAATAATTTATTCTATAAGGTTCATAAACTGATATATGATGTGTTCTTACGTGAAGTTCATAATGATCATATAAATTTCTTGTCTTAGATCCTAGATGATATATTAAGATTCTTGCAATATCCAAGGGTTGGAGTTACCTTACATAGTTAAATTCTACCATATGATAGAATTAGCTCAATAATTTTGTATTTATATTTTATATTTTCTTGTATGTATTATCAAAGCTAATCAGTAAATAAAATTAATAACTCATGATTCTCTTAACAAAGTATCATCTTATGTAACGAGATAGCAAATTATAACAAAAATGATACTGTATTATGATGAAGGTGAAAAATTTATGGTCACTAAATTTTTAATCAAGCTACTATCTATAAAAAATACTCAATGAGATTAATAAGTGTAGTCAAGTCCTTCAAATTTCATGTGTTAGTGAATAATATCATAAAATAATATTGGCAAGTCACTTTCCCAATGTATCTATTTTATTTGCTTTCTAATACATAACATGGTTTTGCATACCATTCAATATCATCAAGCATTGGATCTAGATTTTTTAAGAGTTATTTTCTAATAAAAATTATTAATAAATATCAATAGAGGATCTCCTTGTAATACCTAAAATAAGATAGTCTTTTTTTTTTTTTTTTGTCTTTGTAGGCATCAATTTAGCTTTAAGACAACTTGAAATCTTTATAATAGTTGCAATATCCTAAGAAAAAAATTTCACACGTCATTTTTTAATGAATTTATTTTACAACTATTTCTCTTTCATCTTCATGGATTCTAGGCCATTTTTGAGTTCTAAAAGTCAGTAGAAAATCCTAGAATAATTCCTCATCTTGATAGATCTATCACTAGAATATTATGGTATTAATTGACTAGTATTAACTGAAATATGACATGTAGTGCTCAGTGAAAAACTTATACATATATCATATATTGTTTCTCCTTTACCAAGTGCACAAGCATGGAAAATTTCTATCGATGGAGGTGGAGAACCATTATTATGTTGGTCTAGTTAGAGCATTTCACACGTAAACTTGAGAACAAGCCAAGTATCAAACATGGTTTCTATTTTTCCATGTAGAATTTAACATAAGTTATTTAATAGCCAAGTGATATTTTGTTCTTTCATCAATCATATCAAAAAATGTTTTAAACGTAGTGCACCCAAAGTTAGATTACTTAAAATTATAACATGACTCACATTTTCTTAACTCTTGCTAAGACTAACTCATTAAATTTAAAATTGAACAACCAAATTACATAGGATTTATAACTTTATTTCCATCATGAAGTACTCCAAGAGTATTTAATATATGAAATCTAGATCCAAAATCCAATAACTCTTTACATTTCAGAATTTTTAAAATCCAAAAACATCATTTCAGAAACATGATTTAAATTAAATTTAACATGGAGAAGGGCATTGATGCTTGTGAATCACTCCAAAGAATTATTGGATCTTGGATCTAAATTTATTGAATATTTATGTAGTCATATATTAAAACTAAATTTAATTATAGTGAAGTTATTTGTAATGAAATAGGATAAACTGAAAAAAAAAATTTGAATGCAAGTAATGAAATTTTTATATTTAAATTATATTTTAACAACAATATTCATAATATAATATTAATATAATTTAGAATATCTAAAGATTAAGTAAGATTTTTTAATGTGTCATATATTATTATTTTTAGACAATCAAGGATTTGAATAAATGTATTTTAAATTCCTAAGCCAATTTGTCTAAAATGTATTTATCATATTTAAATTTAAATAATTAGAAAAATATAACCTAAATATATTAACAAACCAAAGAAATTTGTAATTTTAGCCAACATACTCAACTATATCTTAAAATTTTATTGATAAAATCCATTTCTATATCTAAAATTGAATATTTGTTAAGAATCAATAGATATATAACAGGATGGGTACTAGAGAAATATTAATATTCATTTTCTTTCCTCTGTCACATTTTGTTAGAGTGATTGTGAAGCAACACCAAAGTTACTAACTTTTTCTTGTCTATCACAATTTAATTTCTTTCGAAAATTCTGAAAATAATATAGGTTTCTAGAATATAGTAAGAACTATTATTGGTCAGAAGAAAATTTATTTCTTTTTGAAAAATAATCAAGTTAGATGACATATAGAAGATAATTGAATCCTAATTTATTTGTACAATTTGATGAGAACACACTTATATTGAGATAGAGGTTGAATCAGTAGAAGATAGTCCTTTGCTTATTTACAACATAGAAACCACAATTAAAGTAATTCCACAAGATCAAAACAATAGAATGCAATATTTACATGAAAAAACACTTTCAGCAAAAAACCACTCTAAATGATTTTTTTAATCTACTGTCCAAATCTAGCCACCACAATATAAAATACTCTTAAAAATATTTTTGGGTGTCATCCACTAGAGGCATGAATCCATATCACTTAATACAAACTTGGTAAGAGACATTACTGATCGGTGTTTTTACACAAGTTAATTTCTAGGAATTCGAGATTTGATTCCCTCTCTTGAAATAATAACAAAGTTATTCCCACAGTTCTCTGTGGCCATGGTATAACCACTTCAAAAATTTTAGTTGAGGATAAATGTGAATGTTCACGAGGAGGCCTTTGCTGGTACTTTCAAGGCTTCAAGTTGCAAAATAACTTTAGTACTTCTTTTATATTTTCAGTTTATCAATGCTTATAAATTACCAATGATGAAAACTTTATGCTAAATCCTATAATGAGTATCGACTCTATCTTGATTTTCAAAAGGACCAAAAGATTTGGGTAACAAGAATTAAGAAAATTCACTAAAAATGAGATCTTCAGGGATGCAAAACATTGCTAAACCTTCCTTGCAAATCAAATGGTAGAAAGATGGAAACCCACATAATATGAATTAGACCACAACATGATTCTATACCCAATAAATGCAATCATTTGGAGAAACTTTTATCTAGATGCAAGATTTCCAAAATTTATCACATAGTGAAACGACAACATGCACAAACACACACGAGACAGATTTATCTTTAAAACAATAGAATTATCATTCTCAAACATTCGTCAGAGAAGGATTGATCAACAACAAAAAACTCCAATCTAATTAATTGGAGATCTATACACAATAAATGTTGTTGGCTCTTTGAAACAAATGAGAAACCAAACAACAAATTCATAAATTTCCCATAGACAGTAGAAGAAATCACATCGTGAATGAAGTGTGAATTGCATATATTTTATTGCCCTAAAGATCCAACCATTTTACATTGTTTTGATGTAATATATAATGTTCTGATTTAAAAAACTCTAAGCCCCAAAACTAGGGATCTATTTATGCTAAAGAACAAAAAAAATTCTAAAAATATAGCTTAATAAATAAAAAACTACTGCTAAAGTAACTATTAGGAATAAAAATCCATAAGACAACTGAAAGGGGGGGGTGAATCAGTTGTAGTATAGATTATTAAATTTTAAACTTTATAAACCAAGTCTGCAAATGTAAATGATAACACAATCAACGCCAACAGCATAACACAATACTTTTTGTTGAGGAAACCTATTAAAGGTAAAACCCCGGTGGGAATTAGTACCCAAAAATAATGTACTAAAAGTATAATATCCTTGTTAAAAGATTTAGCCTTGTTAAGAGCTTTTTACAATATTACAGTACATAGTCCTTGTTAGGAGACAAACCCTATTAGGAGTCAAAAGAAATAGTAGGCTCACTACCCAAAGAAGGTTAAAGTCACCCTCAAGGATTCAAAATCCAAACAAGTGTATATAAAAAATATACAATCTAGTGAATTATCTGATAGCAACTGTCTTTGCTTGGTCAGTTCCAATGAAGTACTCTTCTCATAAACTCTGCTCTACATCTAGCACTCAAACAAGCCTTGCAAATTTCACTTATTTTCCTTTTCAATCTCTATCACACCTTTTCAATAGAAAATATCACTCATATATACCCTCTTAAAATAATTCATTAGGCCGGCCAATTAAGCTCTCCTAATATACAAAATAATTAATTAGGTTGGCCAATTAAGGCTTTCCTATGTACAAATAATTATATATATCCCCTTGCTAAGATACACACGGTACCTATAACAAGTAAACATCAAATATAATCCATCACCTATACTTATAGATCCACAATCCATGCTCATAATTAATTTTACAAGCTACATGTCTGAAGTCGGTCACCAAATAAGTCTTCTCCAGAATACACGCCATAGTTGACGTCACTAGTCATCAAACAACAATCGAACTCAACCCATTATTCCAACATATGTCGTATATCCACCGATAAGCTTGCTTCCTCTGAAATATTTTTGGCAGAAAGATATATCTGAAACATAGAGACCTTCTCTGTTCAATATCACAGTTACAGTCCAGAAACTAGTCTTCACCGAATCAACTGTAACATCCGCAATATGCAACATAAAGCCAAGCAACCTTAGGAATAATTTTAACAGACATTCTTCTACATATATCTAAATTTAATTATTTTGAATCATCCGTACAGTGTCCATGCACTTATGTCAGTCAAGTAACCAGTTTGTCCTCTCCACAGAAATATATGTTGACATCAGGTACAAAACATGAATATCAAGAGTATGATCAATACCAAAAACTGATATCTTCCAACAATTTCCCCCTTTTGCATTGATGGAAACATATGGGAAAATCCATATGCATCAACCCAAAAGTACTCTCTCTCGATACAATCTTCTCAATATCTTCAACACAAATCTCCCAAAATAGTAGGGATTTTCACATAGATTCCTTCCCCCTTTGGCAGAAATGGAAGAGGGTGCCATAACTCATCTAAATTCATCTATAAGGTGTAGATTTTTCAAATCTTCATGTAAATTAGCCAGGTGCAAGATCACGCAAATGTACTCCATATTATTCTCCTGTGATGACTCCCCGTGAGGAGTAGATCCATACATCAAGTCGAGACAATGATACATCCCTGAGATCCACTAGAATGATGCATATTTGCATCAACTAATTTCCACTGGGAGGGGTCATCACCCCAAGCATGCTTCTGAGATATTCAAAAGCATCTTTTGGCAAAGGTTTAGTTAATATATATGCTATTCAAGTTCCTTTGTGCTAATATATTCTAGTTTAATCTCTTTATCTGCTACCTTCTCCCTCAAGAAATGATACTTAGTAGAGATATTCTTTGTCTTTGAATGCATTGCAATATTCTTTGACATATTCACTATGCTAGTGTTATCGCAATGGATAACCACTGGCTCTTCAAAAATTATTCCAATGTCTTTCAGCAATTGTTTTATCCAAACAACTTGTGTAGAGTTTATTGCAGCAACAACATACTCTGACTCACCAGTAGATTTAGAAATACAGTTCTACATCTTGCTCATCCAAGAAACCAATCCTTTCCCAAGGAAAAATGCACTACCACTTGTACTTTTTTGATCATCCACATTACCTGCCCAATCGACATCAGTATAAGCCTACAAAGTAAAATCTTTTGATTTTTCATACCACAATCCATATTCTATTGTCCCTTTCAAATGTCTAAAAATTTATTTTACAGAAGAAAAATGTCTCTTTAGGATCTGCCTAATATCTAGCCACATTTCCAGTTGTATTGGTAATATCTGGTGTAGTGTGAGTTAGATATTGTAGACCTCCAATCATTGATATGTACTTAGTCTGTACAACACTTTGAGTCTCATCACTATTAGTCAGTTTGTGTCTAGTCACCATAGGTGTCCCAATAGGTTTAAAATATTCCATTCCAAAAAAATTTAACATTTCCTAAAGATACTTGGTCTGAGATATAAAAATGCCATTCTTACTCTGATTAATTTTCAAACCAAGAAAGAATTTCATCTCACGAATCATTGAAATCTCAAATTCATTTTCCATTTCTTTAGAAAACTTATTACTCATCTTATCATTTCCTCCAAAAATGATATCATCAACAAAAAATTCTACAATTAATATTTCATCTTCACCAACTCTCAAATATAAATTACTGTCTGCATTACCTTTTCTGAAACCAGGATGAAGTAGATATTTGTCCACTCTTGCATACCATGCTCTTAGTGCTTGTTTCAGTCCATATAGTGCCTTCTTCAGTCTGCAAGCCATGTTTTCATAATCTGTTAAAGGAAGACCATCAAGTTGCTCAATGTAAACTTCTTCTTCTAGATCACCATTCAAGAATGTTGACTTCACATCTATCTGATAAACCTTAAAGTCTTTATGTGCATCATAAGCAAGAAATAATCTCTCAACTTCCAATCTAGAAACATGAGCAAATGTTTCTTCATAGTCTAGGCCTTCTTGTTCTGAATAGCCTTTACATACTAGTCTACCATTGTTTCTTACCACTGTTCCTTCCTCATCCATCTTACATCTAAAACCACATTTAGTGCCAATCACATTTTTTTTCCTAGGTCTTGGAACCAATTCCCAAGTATTGTTTTTCTTTATCTATTCAGTTTATTCTTCCACAGCTTTAGTCCAAGATTCATCTCTACATGCTGCATCAGTAGTATTTGGTTCAACTTGAGAAATCAAACAGATTTGATCTCTAGCTCTAGATCTAGTCATCATACCTTTACTCGCATCACTAATAATTTGATCTTCTGGATGGTTCTTCTTAACATACCTTGGTGTCTTCAGTGTCTCAGTAACTTCAGTATTTCCATCTTCAATCTCATTTTCAATCATCAAATGTTCTTCAAGTTCAGTAGTAACCTCTTTCATTTCTATAATCTGACCACAATCATATATCCTTTCCTGAATTTGAAACTTTTCATCTATCCTCACATTTGTGCTTTCAATCAACTTTCTCAATCTTAGATTGAAACATTTATATGCTTTACTCTTAGTGGAATAACCAAGAAAAATTCCTTCATCACTTCTAAGATCAAAATTGCCTATCTCATCATCTCTCTTGATATAACATTTTCTTCCAAATATTCTGAAATATTTTACAGTAGGTGTATGATCAAACCATAATTCATAAGGATTCCTACTTGTACCTTCTCTGATCTAAAATTTATTCAGGGTGTACCCACCAGTGCCAACTACTTCTCTCTAGTGAACATGTGACACATTTCCTTCCAGCAACATAGTCCTTGCAGCATCTAATATAGTTTTTTTTATTCACTCTGTTATCCCACTCTTTTGTGGAGTTTTAGGTGTAGAATTCTGTCTAAATATTATATACTCTTTATAGTATGAATTAAATAGCTCTGATATAAACTCCCCACCTCTTTCTAATCTCAAACATTTTGTCTTAAAACCAGATTTGTTCTCAACTTTTGCTTTAAATAATTTGAATTTGTCAAATGCTTCATATTTCTCTTTTAATTATGTAACCCACATCATTCTAGAAAAGTCATAAACAAATAGTATAAAGTACTTTTCACCATAGTATGATCTTATTCATGTAGGACCACACAGATCTATATGCACCAGATCCAACTTCCATTTTTCTATATAAGCTTTTCTTTTAAATTTTCTTATAGTCTGCTTCCCCATAACACATTCTCTACACATAGTGTTAGATGGATTCACAATTTTAGGTAGATCTCTTACTTCTTTTGTCATACTCGCCTTCACAATGTTATCAAAGTTAACATGAAAAAATATTTTGTGCCATAACCAACTGTCATCAACCTTCACAATAAAAAATAAGCTTCAGATGTGTTCAATTCAAATACATTACCTCTAGATTTAGTACCAGATGTGATCAAGTATCCTGCTTTACTTTTGATAGAGCATTTCCCATCAATGAATTTTAATTGATATCCCTTTTCCACTAATTATCCAATACTCAACAGATTATGCTTAAGTACATCAACAAGTAATACATTGTCAGTGGTAGTCTTTCCATCCAAAGAAATAGATCCAACTCCAATAATAATCTTAGGAGTATTGTCACCAAATCTGACAACACCACCATCATGTCTTTTCAAAATCACAAAGCTGCTTTTATCTCGAGTCATATGATGTGAACAACCACTATCTATAACCCATTCAGATTTCTTTTTAGCATGGGCTACTAAGGCTTTTCCTTCATGTATATGTTCATCATCCTTAATACCAATAAATCTAATTTCATCATAGTCATGATCTTCATCATCAGATATACCCTCACTAGCATAATAACATTCCTTGTCTTTTGAATACTTAGAATTGAAAAACTTAGGTTTGTGCTTCAGAACTCTTGTAGGACATTTCGATGCAAAATGACCAATCTTGTTACATGAAAAACATTTCAATGGTAATTTGCCTTCAAATTTTTCCTTACCTCTCTTCTCTCTTCTAGCAATCCAGGGCGCAACTTCATCTAGCCTTCTTTTCTCTTCCTATATATGTTCCCATAGATCAACATAGGCCCCAAGTTCTTCCTTTAGGTCATTAATTTTGGTGCTTGCATTTCCAGATAAGGTCTTTTTTTTCTTGTGCATGGTTACCTTGAATGTTGACTCAACTTTAGGTAAAGTATCTCCCAATTCTGCAGTCTCAAATATAGTTATCTGTCTAATCAACATCTCTCTAGTGAAGTTCAGTGTCAAATGTATAATCTCCTCTATAGCTTGTACTTTGGTTCTATATGTAGGTGTCAAAGATCTGAGTATCTTCACAATCACTTCTTCCTCACTGTAAGTACCTCTAGAGTTTCTAATAGCAGTAACCACTTCAGTAATTCTCTGTCCATATGCCCTAATGTTCTCATCTTTTCTCATCTTCAAATATTTGATCTTTGTCTTCTAGTTTTGTAGGTTTGTCTGCTTTGTAAACTTATCTCCTTCATACAATGCTTCCAATCTTGTCCAAATCTCATGTGCATAATCCAAGTCCTTTACTTCAATGAATTCTCCTTCTAAAAGTGCACTGATCAAAGATTCCCTTGCAACCATATTACATGAAAAATAACTTCTTCTGATCTTCAATAGCCTTCTCTAATTCATCCTCAGTTGCTATGTTTTCATTCTTCTTCATGATCATCCAGTAATGGATTCCCAGACATAGCAGATGGTTCTCATCATGTTGTTCTAGTTGTCAAAGTTTTCAAGATTGAACTTCATACTATCCTTCCTATAGTAAGTCACCTTTAGGATCACCTCAAGCTATTAAAAATTCTCTCTAAGCACCACAAGATTTGATACTAATTGTTAGGATTAACAATCCACAAGATAACTAAGAGGGGGGTGAATCAATTGTAATATAGATTATTAAACTTTAAACTTTATCAACCAAGGCTGCAAATGTAAATGATAACATAGTAAATTCCAACACAATAACACAATATTTATTGTTGAGGAAACCCTGTTAAAGGTAAAACTCTGGTGGGAATTAGTATTCATAAATAATGTAGTGAGAGTATAGCATTCCTATTAAAATATTTAGCCATGTTAAGAGCTTGTTACAACATTACAATACATAGTCCCTGTTAGGAGACAGACCCTGTTAGGAGTCAAAAGAAATAGTAGGCTCACTACCAAGGCACACTTCCCAAAGAAGGTTAAATCCATCCTCAAGGATTCACATTCTGAACAAGTGTATATAGAAAATATAAAATCTAGTGAACTGTCTGATAGAAACTGTCTTTGCTTGGTAAGATCCAATGAAGTACTCTTCTCATAAACTCTACTCTATATCTAGCAGTCAAAACAACCTCACAACTTTCACTTCTTTTCCTTTTCAATCTTTGTCACACCTTTTCAAAAGAAAAGATCAGTCATATATACCCTCTTACAATAATTCATTGGGTCGGCCAATTAAGCTTTCCTCATATATAAAATAATTAATCAACTCGGCCAATTAAGGATTTCTTATGTACAAATAATTATATAACCCCTTGCTAAGATACACACGGGACCTATAACAAGTAAACATAAAACATAATTCATCACTTATACTTCTAGATCTGCAATCCATGCTCACAATTCATTTTACATGCTACATGTATGAACTCGGCCACCAAATAGGTCTTCTCTAGAATACATGCCATAGTTTACATCACCAGTAATAAAACAAAAATCAAACTCAACCCATTATTCCAACATATGTCGGTTTTCCATGACTAAACTTTCTTCCTCTGAAATATTTTCACTGGAAAGATATAACCAAAACATAGAGACCTGCTCTATTCAGTATCACAGTTACAGTCCAAAAACTAGTCTTCACCAAATCAAATATAACATATTGCAATATGCAACATAAAGCTAAGCGACCTTAGAAATAAGGTCAATACATTTTCATCTTCATATATCCAACTTCGATCATTCTTAATCATTCATAGGGTGTCCCTAAAATTTTGTCAGTCAACTAACTAGTTTGTCCTCTCCATAGAAATATATGTTGGCCCATAAGTGACAAAACATAAATATCAATAGTATGATCAGTACCAAAAACTGATATCATCCAACACTAACTATGAACAAGCTTGCATGGATCCTTGATATGTTTACATTCAATTTACCCTAGAAATCAGGGCCAAATTTGCCCAAAGGAAAATAAATCTAAACTGGAACACCATAGTTTCTAACTAGAGTCTTCATTCTAGTCTTGTATTTGGGTATGTGCACCAAGATGGGGGACCAAAAAGGTGCCAAACTTTTTTTTGGTCCCCAAAAATCCATAGGGCATACACCCTATAGCCTATGGCTTTGATTGCCCAAGCCTAAGGCTTGGGAAATCAAAACTAATAGGGTGTGCACCCTTTAGGGTGTACACCCTATGTAACATTATGAAAAATGCTTAAGGGAGGGAGGAAGAAAGCCCAACAGGCCCTGCCAGACCAATTTTAGCACTAGGCCAATACATAAAATGTAACATTTAAGTATAAGTTAAATACTCCTCCTTTCTTATACTTAAGTTACATTTTATGTATATACTTCTAGGATGTTTGAGAGTGGTTTCAGCTTCATAGGAGTTAAGATAAATAATCTAGATTTTGAGGGTTTTTAGGAAATTTCAGACTTAGCCAAATTTCAGGAATCAGCACATTGTTTTGAACATGGTTCTCAGTGGACTATTGATTATAATCTTAAGCCCCTGACTTGATTAAGGACACTCTTTAGGGTTCTTAGTGGTTGTAATGTATCATATTGGGTCTTAAGTGGTCCTAGGTCCCCTTAGGAACCATTACGACCCCTTAGGACACATTAGGGCCTCTTAAGACCCCTTAGAACATAGTAATCATCGTAGGACACACTAATGGGATCTAATGTGTATTATTATCTCATAAGGGGTTTTAATGGGTTCTAAGTGGTGCTAGGAACCCTTAGGACCCATTACGACCCCTTAAGAACCATTAGGACACATTATGCCTCATTAGGACCCCTTAGAACACATTAATAGTCATAGGACCCATGAGAGAGAGAGAGAGAGTAGGGCCCACAGAAAGACCCCATTACCCCTGTTGACCCATTTGAATGTTCAAATGTGTCTTAAGGGGTCCTATGACCCCTTAGGACACAATTGAGCATTCAAATATGTCAAAAGGGGTCGTGGGGTCTTCCTAGGGGTCATAATGCATGATAAGGCATACTAGGACCCCCAGAAAGATTCTATGACCCCTTTTGACCCATTTGAATGTTCAAATGTGTCCTAAGGGGTCCTAAGACCCCTTGGGACATTTGAGCATTCAAATGGGTCAAAAGGGGTCATGGGGCCTTCCTAGGGGTCCTAGTACATGATAA
>MU227431.1:1589365-1607648 GCA_018584345.1 Thuja plicata
ATATGAAACCTTTTTTACATTTAAACAACAAAATTAAATAAATTTCACAAATAGAGTCATTTTTTAAATAAAAAATTATTTGAGAAAGTAAAAAATACCAATGAAAATTGAAAGAATCAAACGAAGGCCTACTTGCAAGTTAGTGTGGTCGGAAATGAATTTGATCATGTTCTGAAGTAGGGTGTCATTTATTGAAAATTACCACTTTCCATTAAAACAAAATATTTGTAGAATAGGGTCACGTATGCAACGTGGCCCTATTCTGAAATGAGGTAACATACGAAATGTAACCCCATTCCATACGGGGGTTTGTTTGTTAGAACTGTGTTAAGTGTTTTTTGACTCGAGACCCCAAACCATAATGTTACGTTGTTTTGTTTTTTAGGACCCTGTTTCATGGAACTCATTTTGTTGAAAACGTCTAAGTTTAAAATTTACACCATAAGTGGACTCAACTTCTTGCACTTATCCCAAATAAATAATAATCCTAACCTCTAGAGACATCAAGAAAAAATTAAAGAACAGAAAAGCTTTTATTATCCATGAATCAATAATCTTATAAGCTCCACCAAGTCAAATTCGATCTGGTAATCAATATTATTTCAAAGAGAAATTTTCTATATTTGTTGTTTATGTGCTCCCTAGTAGTCAACATAGTTATTCATATTGTTAAACTTTGTTAACAACTAGATCTAAATTTTCTAAAAACAACTTATTAATAATAAAATTTAATGAAGTCCATTAGACAAGTTCCTTTAAATAATTTTATAGGATTTGTAAGAATCAAAGGCCTTGCGCCAACTTTCAATGTTTGTAAAAACCCCCAATATCTCCAATAATTCATCTCCGCTAATTTTTTTCTATGGTTGTTCCTCAATACTAGTAACCTTCATCAAGCCATGAAGTCCATCTCCTACTCAAAACCTTCAATTACATAGATAATCCTTGAAGATATCTTTATCAATTGATCTATTAGGTGAATCTCATGACATTGATTGACTAGGGATGATTAAAAGATGAAATGTTTGTATGAATGGAATACTTTTGTATCTCCATTATTAATCTTGGGATGAAAACTAAAGAAAATTAGATATAGTATGATATTTCTCATATATGAAGAACCAATTCTACCTAGATAATCTAAGTGAAGGTATAGAAGGGATTATTATGTTGGAATTATCTTGAAGCATGCCACACATATACTCTAGAGAATCCTAAAACCAGGGATAAATTTAAGAAACCTCCTCCTAGGAAAAAGTGTAAAATCCTGGCGAATCGTACATTAATTTACAGGAAAAATTTTATTGATGATGGCGATTTTTTTTCCAAATTAGCAAAATAATATAAAGGCGTAGGCAATTTTTTCCCTACTGAATGAAAATTCCATAAAATCCCAGTGAATTATAAATTAACGTGGGGGAAATATATAATATATGAGGTGAATTATTTTCTTGTGAAGGTAAAAAAAAAATTTGTACTATCGATTTTTATGTGTCGTTTGAAAATATATTTATTTTATTGGCTAATCTATCGTTAATTATGGGAAAAATAAATATTTTATTTGGCGATTTTCAAAAGATGGGACTCGTCAATGCGTCATGTGGGCCATCGCCAACTAATATTAAATATATTATTTGAGACTATTTGATTATCCTAGATCAATGACTGAAGTTTAATTTCGGCCCAATTTTGTGAAGGAAACAAAGTTTTCCAAGAAGTCACAAGAATAATGACACATAACATTGTAATTAATGCAATGTCCAGCGAATATCAATTTTATTTTTTGTGAATATAACTGATCACACATTGGACATATAACCTAATTAGATATTGTTAAATGTATTATTTGAGACCATTTGATCATCCTAGATCAATGGCTGAAATTTAATTTTAGGCTAAATTTTGAAAGGAAACCGACTTCTACAGGAAGACACTAGAATGATGACATGTATCAAGCCTTAAAAAGTGCACTATAACCATGACCATTGATTACTACTATTTATTTGTTGACGTATAGTGCAACTGCAACTTGTAAGTCATAACTCGAAAAGAAATAAATGCCCTGTCAGTGACATTCTTTAACTGCCATCTTTAACTGTCAATACTACCCATACATTTATGGGAAAATTAATGGGAAAGATTTACAGTTAGATATGAAAGATTAAGGACAGTCGATTTAAATCTCTCACATGCATAATACGCATAATCATTTATGGAAATTGTATTAAATATGATTAAAGAAAGAATAATTATTAATTGCTAAGTATTTGTGATCACCACTATCAATCAAGGGGTCAGGGCTATTTATAAACAATCTGGTTTCTTTCTTCTTCATTTTGCTTTTGGCAGATTAAGAGTCAGAGCTATTGGTGGTAGAAATTCTGCCTCTAGTTTTAGGGTTTAGGTATTTAGGTCTTTAGGCTTTTGAGAATTAAAGATGGATACACCAATCCATTTGAGATGCACATCCCAAGATGACCAGAAGTCCTTTTTGGGCAATGTATCAGAAGAAATCCACACTTCTATTTGTAGGGAGATGGTTGCGATGCTTTTATAAATTCTGTTGTGTTGATGTTATTAGGTCGAGAGTTCCTTGAGAATGTTGATAGATACCACGTCTACACGGACATTACATCCTAATTTTTTGTGTCTCTTGTCGACCTCGGAGGACAAAAGGTGGATATGTTGATGCTGTTGAGGAAGGTTTTTAAAGAGAAATTTTTGAAGGACGATGTCAATGTTGCTTTTTTTGTGGAATTAGGGGTGGGGTTCCCTTAGCCAAGAGATATACACAAGCTCTTGGTACCGGGTAGAAATGTGGGTAGACAACCCTTTCTCTTGAACCTCAAAGATGAGAAACTAATGCGACACGAGAAATGGGCACCACTTGGGAGGGATTTTCTCTAGAAATGGTTTTACCTTGATGAATTTGACGAGTCAGACTACACATGGCTTGATGAATTCTCGGAGATTATCCTCTCTGGAAAATTCTACTCAGGCAAAAGGGAAGATGAATATCCTTGATTCCCTAGTTTACAGGTTACCCATTCCCATTACCCTAGTCTTTTAACAATGGACATGCAAAGTTTCACTTTTTTTTTATACCAATAAGAAGTTGCCTAGTAGGTTTCTATTTTTACTGTACGATGTAATTATATGAAAAATAAATAATAAATATTTTCCAAGTTCATTTCAATTTTCTTTTTATGGGTACAAAAAAATTATTCTTAGACTTCTCCGTGATTACCATATTTTAATTAGTTGCTTTACCTGTGTATTAGACATTTAAGTATATGGTTAAGCGATGGATTAGTACTTCCATTTTTAAATTTGAAGAATAAATGATTAAGTTTATTTATTAGTCTAGAGAAAGTTTCTATTTTTAATTTGCCAATGTGTCATATTGATGTGTGATTATAAGATGGAAATAATTGAATTAAAATCTAAATCAGAGTACACTGCAAAACTAATCTTTTAATAACATTTATTAAATGTAATAACTAATAAGGTGAAGTTGTAATTTAAAATGATTAAGTGACACTCACACATGTCCTAGTGACATCAAATGACAAGCCAAAAGTTAATGGGACCCGTGATAGTGTGACAGTGCTAACGACTATTCGATGAGCTTAGATCAATGACATGCAGTGTATTTCGGGCCGAAAGGGAAAAGAAATCCCATTTTTGCAAACGTATTCTGAAATAATGTAAATGAACTCAAAATAACAAAGTCATAGAATAACTATCACTTACCTTTGCCTAAAATTAAAATACAGCAATGGAGTCGCGACTCGCCAATGCAGTATATAATTGCACTCAATAGTCTGAAACTTCTGAAACTTCACTATAGATCAAATATAGAGATGTCATAGAGATATCAGAATATTTTTATACTAATCCTTATTTGGCAAATTCGGTGGGAGGTATTAGGTATACAAATATTTGGCGAAGCCCACGTAATTATAACACGTCTTTTGTTATTTTTGAGGTGATTATGGGTTGTCCAATACCTTCGCATGATTAATAAAGTTGGCTAAATTACGTCGGTTAGAAACACGCATCTGTAAAATGTGAGGTGAATATAGGCCGTTGATTTGGGGTCACTTATAAATTATAGGCGAATGTTTTAAATTTATGGGGACCAAAATTTATATTCCATTGGCGATAATGTGTAAGAAATGGAAAAATTAAATAAACCGATGGGTGATGTGCCCGGGCTTTGGACGTAATATTAATAAATGTCAGGCGATAGGGTCAATCCAATATGTTAAAAATATTCACCAATTCTGGGGTCCTCGACATGCAACATTCACTATTTGGCGAATAATCGCCACTAAAGTTTTCACCACCTAAAACTTCAACAAGGATTCTATTTTATTACCTACAATTGAATTTAATCTATTTTGTCTCCAATCAAAACAATTTTTATTTTATCAATCCTCTAAAAAAATGTTATAAACAGTAGCCCCACTATTAGATTATGTAACTTTATAACACAATTCACATTTCCTAACCCTCAATAGGATTAACACAGTAAATACAAAATTAGTAAATGGTTTCACATAGGATATTAGCTTATTTCACTCATTAAAGTGCCAAAAATGTGATTAACATGTGAAATCTAGACCTAAGAACATAAGTATGTTACAATCAGATATAAACTTGCACGCATCTCTCTAAGTTAATGTTAGATTATGTAAATGTATAACACAAATAACATTTTCTTAACACTTGCAAGGATTTACTCATTAAACATGGAACTAGTAAATGAAGTCATGTCGTATTTATAAGCTTAATTAATTCATCAAAGTACCACAAATGTGATTAGCATCTGAAATGTCGACTTGAGAACATAAGTATGGTAGAGTTGAGTACAAGTTTACATGCATAGGTGAAGCTTGGAAGACCATAACCTATAAGATATCTATATCCATTAATCATTTGGAGTGATCCTCAAGTGTTGATGCCTTCTCACAATTAATGTCACGATAATGAATATCCTTAGAAAGCTCATGTGTATTATTGAAAGAATAATTCTAATGTAGCTTATTTCAATTAGAATAGACTAAGATTGTGTCTTAAATTAATTTAACATTCTCATTTGTTTCAAACCCTTGACAATTTTAACTAATGAATAATAAAAGTTATAACATGTACAAATTAGAATTCATTAAATATATATTAAGTTATAAGAAATTTAATCCTAATAGATTACAAAATGTAACTTTAAAAATTAATATTTAAAGAATAATTTAGAACTTTATACAAGATACATACCATTCACCACCATAAACATATTTTAAATTTTTTTTCACTACATATATGAAACAATCCCATGAAGACCAAAAATGAAAAATCCCACGTTGGTAAAATGAAAATACGTGAGCATTTAACTTTCAATCATCTAGAAACGAGAATAAGTCCACATGATGGGCTGGAATAATCAATCACGGAAAAGAATATGTGCACTATGCATATTCATTCCCTTAGATAAGGGAATTGGCAGCTTTTACAAAAGCCTATCAAGGATTCTCTTCCATTCAAACAAAGCCAAGCCACACACATTGCAATTTCTCTTCTAGACATGTAAAACATGGTCGCTGAGAACAATGGGGACTGAGCACAGAACTCTTATAAATTGCAGCTTGCATTTATCACAAGGCAAGTCATACACAAGTCTCCCGTAAGATAAAAGAGTTTAGTTGTTCATAACATTGATCTCTTATTTCTTTTGTACTTGTGATTTACCGCGAAGAGAGAGAGAGAGAGAGTTGTATAATCAACCCATTGAAAATCAGAGTTAGGAAAATTCACAATGGGTGAGAGGCCAATTCAAGTGCAACTGAGGAGCTTCTGCATGATTGACGTAGATGATTTTTATGAATGGGCAAGTGATGAAGAAGTTACATGCTTTATGACGTGGGAGCCCTTCCATTCGAAGCAACAGGCAAGAGAGTATGTTGCAAATGTGGTGATTCCTCATCCTTGGTTTAAGGCCATTTGCATCCAAGGAAATAATAAGGCCGTTGGTCACATTATGATAAAGCAAGGGAGCGGAATGAACACTTGCAGAGCAGAGATGGGGTATGCCATCTCTAGGAAGTGCTGGAAAATGGGTGTCACCAGTCAAGCTGTCATCACTGCTCTCAAAATTGCAGTGAAGGAGTTGAAAGGAATAATAAGGATCGAAGCTCTGGTTCTCCCAGAGAATGTGGCATCCGCAAGAGTTCTGTAGAAGGCAGGGTTTATCAAGGAGGGACTTCTACGTAACTATGTGTATCTTAAGGGAAGCCTCAGGGACTGCCTGCTCTTTAGCTTTGTCGTTGCCTCAGCTACCAATTAATATCTTTCTCAGGTCATTCCAGTCTAATGTAAGTTTACTGTGTCTCTGATATCTTCACTAGACAGTTAAATGTTGTAGGATAATAAAACATTTTATAAGGGAATGTAAATTATAGTAGTGTAGGGTATTGGTTTAATTAGAAGGAATGCTTCCGCTTTGGCGATGTATCACCTTATAATTGAACATTACCATTGCTTAAAGAAAGTGTACTCTATGCCTATCATGTACGCTCTTACCATGCTATTCAGGTTCAATGGACTATTCAGTGTTTTAGGAAAATAAGAAAATAAATTACAGGTAATGTAGTTTGCAGTTTCATGTTGAATGAAGCATATTATTCAAATGTCTTGCATATTATATGCCAATATTTACCCCCAATAAGTTGGTAAAGGGTTTCAGGATCTACGATGAAGTGGTGTCATTTTTTCTCATCTTGATTGAAGGACATGTAGGGTGTATTGGGAGCATATCCCTTTGTCTCGCATGTCCTTGTATTCATGTTGTAATCCCTTTTTAGCCTTTTATGTCAGGGAGAATGTCTTCCTTCTTTTTATATGTAGAAGAATAGGTGTGGTTGACCCTTTGTGTCTCAATTTTTTTAGTATTTTGGAGTTCTATAGTGTTAAAATCTTATTCTACGAGTCTTGAGTATTTTCCCTAGGTATAGAAATGGTTATTTATTCTATCTATGGTCAGGACAATAGTGCTAGTATTTGATTGAGTTTAGATTTTAGGATCCTACATATTCTCAGACACTAACACATTTTTTGATACACTTTGGTACTTGTGATAGTATCCTCTTGTGTGTTTTGTGTTTTTCTTTGTTCTCTTTGGTTGTTGTCCTTGATGCCAAAAGATTGTCGTCATCATTTCAGATTGTTATTATCATTTTGGATAATTGGTACTTCAGATTGGTATTGATATTGGTATCATCATTTCAGAGACTTCGTATTGATACACAATGAATTTGTATTGATACACTTCACATATTTTAGATTATAATCATCATTGGAATTGATGAACATTCATGTTTATTACTCATATCAGTTACATTTCAGATCGATAGATGACATACTCATATTAGTTCATTGATGGCATACACATTGCAGTGATATACGTTAATCTGTCATTGGAATACATGTTGCAGTGGACATGATGGATGGTCTATTTTCAATTTATACATACATGCTTGATATATTATGTGTCCTTGATATGTGTTTGATATTATACATATATTTTGTCTAATGAATTATGAATCCTTCATTTTATAAGTATTGATGTCTTGTGCATACTTGTCACTAATAAGGATTAATATCTTGTCACCATTTCAATTGATAAGATGTTGGTCACTTATTACATACAAGGTGAATAATTTGTTAATAACTTACTGCACACAAGGTTTATAATCATCAAGTGATAAGGTGTTAAATGATTGCAAGGATAAGTTCTAAAAGTTGCAAGGATAATGTAATGATGGCCTTGATACACGCAAGTGGCTAGTAAGATGCTTCATTTGAACTTGGGCGTAATATCATAATTCATAAGATCATTGAGAATGATGAGGTATCTTGACTTAGGACATAAAATCATTATTCATATTATTCTTTGACCGTGGGCTATTAAAATGTATTTTATGAGGTTTCAAAATCATATGCTTATTATACATTTCAAAGCCATTGCTATTATTTTTAAGGCAATATTTATTTCAAATGACATGATATTTCGAGGGTGTATGCATTGTTAGTTTGTTTTGTATAAGTCTTCAAACCCTAGTCGATATGCTACGACACATAAATTTATTTTTTGAAGGGATGCTTGAGGAGGATTGTTATAGAGAAAGTGACAATTGCTAAGGTACTTATAGGCATGTTTTTCTTTAGGTGACTTGGTTTATTTTCTAGTAATCTTGAACCCTAAAAAATATGCTTTCTCTTGTTGAGAAAAGAAAACAAATTTTGAGTTAATTGTTTTTAGTTTCTTAAAAGTCTTTGATATCTTGATGGGTTACCTTGATAGTTGTGAAAGGTTGCTTGAATACGCTATTTTCGTAGTTATAGTTTCAATTGTAAGAATCTGTTGGAAATATAGGTTTTCGTAAAAGATATGAAAAGGTTTTTGTGTTATTTAAATGGGGACATAGTCCCTATCGAGTTGAGCTTGATTTTTGAATGAGATTTGAATGAGTTTTTAATTGATCAATATTTTGAATCTGTGAGGTACTAAATATATGTTGCATAAATCAATCTCTTGAATTTGTGAAAGACTAGGCATATTCTTCATACATGATTTTATGAAGCACTTCATAGTGCTATATACATTATACATAAATGTGAGTTCTTTAATCTCAAATGAAAAGAGATATTTAGGAAATGATATATAATGAAACAATGGTTCTACTTTGTACTCATATTTTTTAACACTATGATGGGATTTTCTTTGTTAGTGAGACATATTATTTTGATAGACAATGAGGCGCACTTCTTTTCCAGTGAGACACAATTTTATACCCAGTTAGGCTTTGTCAGTGAAACACAAAAGTAGCCAATGAGGCTCTATAAATAGTTTTTTAATTAAGCCAATGAGGCATTTTACCAAGTGGTTTTTTTATCCCTATGAGGATTTTCCACTCATGAAAAATGCAATGTTATAATTATTTTGCGAGATTTATTATTTTTATGTTTCCATATAATTTCACTTGTTTGCTTCACAACATATGATGTTGTTTAAGAATATCCACATTTGAATTAAATTGAACATTCATCTAGTTGTTTAGAAAATTAAAAATTGAATAAAAACTATATTTCGTTCACACACTCATAAACAAGCATCATAACGACATATAGATACCACATTTCAAATCTAAAATATAGATAAAACCAAACATGCATAAAACTTATTCAAACAAGTGGGGAGCATAACTAGAATCATCCCACAAAGAATTTTCAAAAAATATGAAGCAATTTACTTGAAAATCAAGCGATGTCTCAAGATTCCTACCTCAAATTAAAGAAAAATGCCAAAATAGAAAAGATCTACATGCACACAATGGACACAAGAAAGATTCTTGACAAGTAATAGGAATCCAAGTACAATCCCAAGAATATAGTGCCCACAAAAATCTTTTAAAAAAATCTTCAATGCCAATAAAAAACAATTTTCTCCCAAAAGGGTTCGAAGATCAAAAGAGGAATTACAATGCTAAGTGTGGAGAATGAAATCCAAATCACAATTTAAAGCACTTTTCTTCCAAAAGCTAAATGGTTAAAATAAAAACCACTTAAATCCACATAGATCCAAAATTCCAATAAACCTCCAAAAAATTCAAAAGATTAAATCTCATAATTCCAATTCAATGAAATACATATACAACATATTTTACAGTAAATAATAACTTAACATTTAAATTATTAAAGTATCAATTAGCTTACATAACTCAACTGTGAGCACAACAAATAATCATTAATGAACATACATTTCGTTGGTCTTCCACAATTAAGCAGGATAATTAGACTTTACCTATGCAATAATCAGAGGTGTAATCATATGCAAAATAAGGATATATCATCCAAACCAAGAATGATAATAGGCTAGGTAGCATGTACGACCAATATGGAAAATTGAGCCTTTACATACTTCAGAGTTTGTTGCCCAATGTAGTCCTTACTTACTATTCATTTTAGAGAATTAGGGCAAATTTTGAAGTAATTTTAAACTAAAGAACTAATGAGTTTCCAACCTAAGTTTTATCATCATGTAGGGTTAGCTCATCAAATGCTTATAATCATAGATCATTTGTATCGAATGGAAAACAAGAACCCATAAGAATTTATTATTAGGCATTATTTTAACTCTCATGAGCTATTAGATCTATTTTTCAATGGTGTATAGGGTATTAAGTACAACACATCCTCATGGTTCTTTCTATTTATGATCTATCCGATGACAAAGTGAACACTTTTAAAACACCATGCCATGGTTAGGGTATCTTGTTATTGTGTGGACCATGTAGATAGTTTCCAATTCTATTGAAGGATCAATAAAGCATATTGTTGTTTGAAGGGCTCATTGTATTGTTGTAATTAAATAGTTAAACTAACATAGATGAAAGATTATATAATTAATCCAAATAAAAGAACTTTACAAAATGCAAAGAGTGTCTGTGAGACAATCATTTTTCTATTTACTCAAAGCATTCCTTACATTTTATTTTTATTCCTTCTACACCTCCTCCTCTATAAAGTATCATATATACCTCCTCCTCTAACTTTATGTATAATATATATGTTGATTTTATGATAATAATTCAATTAAATATCATGTTATCATTAAATTAATTCTTGATAGATATCTCGATAACATAGAACTAGTGATCTACATTGTACCCTATGAATAAAATTTTATGAAGCCAATGTCAAAATCTATAATCTATAATACTCAATTCTCAAAGAAAAAAACAAAAACAAAAGAAGTTTTTAAAAAATGAAAATAAAACCTTACTCCAATATAAATTTATAACATAATACACACTATTATAGCACAAGCCCATTTCTCAAATCACTTCATTTAGTATAACCAATAATATTCATAAAGACATTCTCCGCGTGTTTAAAATCATAGAAATAATGGACATTTCTCACAACAATTTCTCAATTGTGAAAGTTAATTTAACTGTAGTTTTACAATCAACACATACGTAAAAGGTTCTTCACAAATAACCAACTTCCTCTTATCATAGTATAGAATTAATTATTTTTCCACCTTTTTACATCACTAAATAAATGTCCCAAATTTGAAAAATACCCTTCTGCCTTCATCTCCCAAGCGAAGTTCTCCAACTTTGCAAAATTCTTTTGTACTTTAACTGTTAAATGCATCCAACAGTCATAGAGCTCTCATCAGGCACAGGCTATGAGCATGCTGATAAAGGTTGCAGAGGATGGCTTCACAACTGCCAACTGCGTTTGTTTGCTTGAATGCATGTTTCTGAAGCCTTTTAAACAAGTGCATTTTGTGCATCCCCTGTGGCATTCCATAAAACAACATTTCTGTGTGGCATTCCGTTGAAGCTCACGAGCCTTGTCTATGCTTCCACATTTTAACAGCAAAACATTTCCAGCTACATCTTACAAAAATCGCCTATCCTTCATGTTTTTTTATCGATATGTAAACTTTGTTCCAACGCTCCCATTTTGGAACAGGCTGAGATTACAGTGGCAAATGTAAACTGATGGGGTTGGAAGCTGTTTGTTGCATACAGTGAAACTGTTTGAAGCTGTTTAGTGTACAGGAACGCTATTTGAAATTGAATTGTCTTTTCCTCACGGGCGGGAACTCTTGACCGCTAACTGTTACAGCGAGTGTTTGCTAAAACGGTCATCGGTAGGAAAACAGAATGAGTGGAGAGGGCCCACACCAGCCACCTATGCGGTCAGTGCTTAGTGTGTGCTGATTAAGCCCAGCCGTCTATAACTCATCTAATGAACATAATTTATTCTATCTATAACAAGATGTCAAACCTCCTAAATGCAATTATACCACATTCTATTATATTATTCTTCTTGTTAAATATGCGAGTTTCTAGAAATTCTATGAATACTATGTTAATTGTATATGGCATATATGAGGGTCTAAAAATAATACTATTATAGAACTGTTTAAACGGATAAATATTTACAATAGTTAGATTTATCATGGATGGTATAAATGGTAAATAGTTAGATTTATCAGTGAGCCCCTACTAAAGTTGAGTACCTTGAAAGGAGTGTTCTTGGGTGAATAAGATAACTAGTACTTGGGTTAGTTTGTAAATACAAGTAAATTGTAGTTTATTAATAGAAAGTGGTGCTATACAATCTCTTTCTTTGATAACAATTATCAAAATATATACTTAAGAACATAAATCATAATTAGGCTCGTATATTTGATTTTAAGAATAATTTGACTACACCAAATAAGAAGTATACAAGTATGCAAGATCTCTAGATGAAACATAAGATTATTATTGGAACTCTATGCAACCACATCAAGAATACTAATTCATATGATGAGTAGTGGTCTAAAAATTCCTTTTAAGGATAAAGAGAGTAATGTACATCATTTTTTTTTTTATGAATATGCCCTTTAGCATTAATTAAAAATTTTAAAGTACATATTCACAAAAAAAGGGGTCAGGGGAAAGAGTCAGCCCATGAGAGTCACATGACCTAGGGCCAGAAACATACAAAACAACTATTCATTAAAAAAAACCTCATGCAGCCAAAGCAGTGGCTGTAGAGGGAGGATCATGATTATCAGGACTACCCCACCCAGCGGTGAGGTTAGGGTTAGGGTCAGAAAGTGACCACCCATCATTATCTTCTTTATCTTGCGCAATTTCTCCATCCTCCGCTCTGGTAGGCGAAATGGTCAATGCCAGGCGAGGAAACTTGTCAGAACCAGCAATAGGAAAACCACCGGGAGCCAAATGAGGAAAATAGTGGATAAGAATTGTAATGCTCTAAAAATGTATATTTAAGAGGATGAATCTTGATGATATAGATGCTTTGTTGTTTTATAGAAAATGAACTCTAGTGATCAATAGATGAAACTTAATATTATGATTTATCCTCAACATCAAGAATAAATTCATAGAAGTGGGGTGCATGGTCTATAGATTCTTGTTCAATGATTAAGATAGTTAAGAATTATTTTAGAAAAAGTGATTCTATAAGGTCTATAAAACTATATATGATGTGTTCTTACATCATATTCATAATGATCATGTAAATTTCTAGTCTTAGATCCTAGATGATATATTAAGATTCTTGCAATATCCAAGGGTTAGAACTACCTAATACATAGTTCAGTTCTAACAAGTGATATAATTAGATCAATACCTTAGTATCTATATTTGACAGTGTCTTGTTCTTACTATCAAACCTAATCACTAAATAAGATTAAGATCTCATGATTCCCTTGAAAAAGTAGCATTGTATGTAATAAGAAAGAAATTTATAACAAAATTGATAATGTGTTCTAATGAAGTTGAGTTGTTTATTGTCACAAAAAATATAATCAAGCTAGTATCTATAAAAAAAATATTGAATGGGATTAAGAACTATAGTCAAGTCCATAAAGTTTCATGTGTTGTTGAATAATACTATCAAATTATATTAGCAAGCCTCAATGTATCTATTTTATTTCTTCTCCAATGCATAGCATGGTTCTACATACCATTCAATATCGTTAAGCATTAGATCTCTATTTTTTAAGAATAATTTCTTAATGTAAACTATTTATAAATGTCAATAGAGGATCTCCTTGTAATACATCCAATATTGTAGTATTTTTTTGTCATTGTAGGCAGCAATAGCCTTAAGATAACTTGACATCTTTATAATAGTTGCAATATCCAAAGAAATTTTTTTCATGCTTAATTTTGCCAAAAAAATTCTCTTAGAACTATTTCACTTTTATCACCATGGAATCTAAGTCCTATTTGAATTCTTGAAGTCAGTAGATAATAGTAGAATAATTCCTCATCAATAGATCCATTACTTGAATATCATGGTGTTCATTGACTTGGTTTAACTGAAAGCTGGCATGTGCGCCTCAGTGTAAAACTTATACATAACCCTTATTTATCCCTAGATATAAGAAAAAAAAATAGCTAGATATAATATGTTGTTTCTCCTTTATTGAGAGCATAAACTATGTAATTTACATGGATATAGGTGCAGAACGATTATTATGTTGAGCTAGTTAGAGAATTTCACATGTACACTCCAAAACAACCCAGGTCTCCATTTTTCTATGTAGAATTTAGCATAAGTTAATTTTATACTCAAGAGATATTTTGTTCTTGCATCAATCATCTCAAAATCTGTTTTCAATATATAGATCCAAAGTTAGATTATTTAAATTACAAAATGAATGAGATTTTCTTATCCCTTGCTAAGATTAGCTCGTTAAATTTAGAACTAAACAACCAAGTCACATTTGATTTATAAGTTTCTTTCCATCCTGAAAGTACCCAAAAAGTATTTAATATACAAAATCTAGATCCAAGAGCTTAAGCACATTAGTTTTGGTTATAATCTTGCATCTATAGGTGAGTCAAGATGACCATAAACTAGCCTCTAGGGTATCTATATCTGATAGTTCTTTGGAGTTATCCACAAGCATCAATGCCCCTCTCAAAATTAAAGGTAATATGATGCATATCTTTGAAAGGATGATTTAGTGTACCATGATAAAACTAGATTTCACTTAGACAACGTTTAATTCTTTATAAGGTTCATAAATCTACTAGACTCCTTAATAAATTTAACTAATGAATCATAGAATTGAAAACTTGAAATACCATTAAAAACGGGTACTATTTATAAGAAATACAACCTTCATAACTTTTAAAAATAAATAATAAATAAGGTTCAATGGATAGCAATATCACAACGAGGTTGAACTTTAGACAAACTGATACCATTCATCCATACAGTAAAAAAACTCCTTAAAACAGATTCAAAACTAAAACATTCTCATACAGACCATAAATCTCAAATTCCAAAGGTGGTGAAAATATAAGCACCTTAGTGTTACTTTCAGCCTTCTCAGAAGGAAAGGAAAACTGGATAGCGATATGATCCCCATAGTTCGGCGCGATTTTCCTCTGTTTAGAAAGAACGTTATAATCGTGTGCCGAATAAAAGAAGCGAAAATAATAACTTTCCAAATGTTATTCAGCTATCTTATAGAACAAACTGTTCAGCGAATAATGCTTGGAATGTATGTATCCGTACAATCAACCGATAAGAAAAACTGCATATGTGCAAACAAATTTGAAGAGAGTATATCGTTATCAGCGGACTGCACACATTTGCTTTGAGTGGTATGGAAATAGTGCTTCACCAAAAATTCTCTTCCATTCAAACCAAGCCGAACCAGACATGTAAAACATGGTCGGTTAGAATAATAGGGAATCGGCTGTGAAAGGTCGCTGTGTACTATGTAGTCTGTACTCTGCTGTGTACTATGATATAATTATTTTTATATCATAGATCGTTTACAAATCTTATATTCATTCCAGCATTATAAAAGAAATTATTTAGCCATCAAATTAAGACAAATATGAGCAAAGTCATAAAAGAAACAACGAATGGAAGACCAAGTGTCACAACTTATAAATCCACCTTTTGCTATGAGACAAATACAACTAATGGAAGACCAAGAGTCACAACTTAGAATTCCACAAAGATGTCCCTCTTGGAATTTGAATCATGGTCTCGACAATGAGAACTCATTGCTTCAACCAACTAAGCTAAACCGCTTGGACTGATCTAAATAATTTTCAAAATATTGATTTCTTAAAACAGTAGCTAAATAAAATAACTTAATCTATTTCCGAACAAAACAAACTAGAATAAAAGAACCTTTAATATCATAATTTTGGGTAAACACCTTAAGAATAATCCTTAAAGACAATTTAGATTTATTTAGTTTAATGAATTCAATCTAATTAGTTTATAAAAATTTATCTTAGATAAAATGTTTTAAAATAATGAGCATTAAAACATCAATTATCGAAGTTATGATATCTAAGAATAACTTTCATAATAGTATCTTTTCAAATTTCAATACCTTAGAAATGGTATTGGTTCTATCTAAATTTTAGTGGAAGCTTCTTTTTGTTTGACTAGTGGCATATATTCTCAAATCGCTTGTTTGAATTTGTCTAGGTTAGTGTTAGGTGCATCATTCACATATATGTTTCCCTTGGACGAATTAGGTGGTCTCTATATTATGTTAGTAGTATTTGTTTATTTTCATGGATTTGAATTATCATTTTAATGTTTTCTAAGCTAGGTATCAATAATCATCTTATTATTTTCGTGTGTATAAATTAAAAATAAAATGTTGCAATTGTAAAGATTAATACAAAACTGTTGCAATTGGATTAGTGATAAGGGTGGTAATACATGCTACACAAATTTGACTTGGTAAATTAAAATGATTAATTGACATTCCACTAAGAAATAGACATGGTGCTAAATAATATTCATGAGAGTTTCCTATCCAATCAAAGGTTGCATGATCCATAATTTAATAGACTCTAAGTGCTTTAGGATTTTGGTAATAATTTTATCACTTTAAATGCTAAAAATTATCATGTGGAGGCTTACATCTACCAAAATAATATTGATACATTATATTCAAGAATTTTATGACTTATGTTAAATTAAAAATAGAGGTCAACTATACTAGCCATAGTTTAGTAAAGGTGGTGTTGGCTTTGGTGAACTTATGCTTAACGCTTCGATTTTAGTCATTTTAAGTTTGGAAAAATAAAAAGTACTACACCAATGAATCATGCTTTTTCTATTTTAAATCTTGATGAAAACAATGCGTAACCCTACATTTTTAAAATAATTCATGATATGAGGTACAATAAACATACAAAATACTCTAGAAGAGAGATTAAGTCTAGAGAGGCCAATAATTGAATTGAAAAAGATATATGTGGGCTCCAATAAATTTCTACAAGAGCTCTTGATTATTTTTTGGTATGTTATTTTCAGATAACCATAATCATTTTATCCAAATTATAATTTTTAGTCATTGCATATCTCTTTTCTAAATTAAAGTTTGCCTATAATAACCGCAAGTACCAGTATTTAGAAATTTACAAAAAATTTTAGGAATCTTCATTTATAATGACATTCATGACAATGCAACAGAAAATATTGTTATACACAATTTTAATGAAGTTAACAAGTTCTTATTTTTTCCATCAAACACTTTGACATTTCATGTATTTGTAACCTTTCTAAATATGGTTCAAGTATGTTCCACACACACATGCACAAGAATTTGATCAAAAGAATGTACAAATAAAGGAAAAGACATAAGACAATGAAATAAATGTTTGTTTGTTGTCTAAAGGAATACTTTTTTATCTTATACCTAATTATATAAAATGTTAAAAATATTTAATAACTTTCTTCATTCAACTTTATATTAAAATATTTTCTATAATTTATTTAAGATCACCAAGGAAACATAATATTTACAATTAAGGTTTACTTATACTCTGAATTTTCACATGGAATATTTTGTGATATGTAAGGAAGGTAGGTGTGTTATGTATATAATTGAATTTGTAATAGGTTTTCTAGGAAGAATAAATAGAAAACCTAGTGTTGAGGGGAAATTGAATAGCCAATTATTTTGACGTTACGAGTAAGTTCTACTATAAATTAGGTAGTATTCAATTTCATTTATAGTCCTTTACCATTACAATTGGTATGTTCCCTTGATTATGTTTTTTAGAATAATTACATGTAAATGTTCATTGTGTCATTTTTAGGTTGATTTATTTTTTCTTTAACAAATATTTATTGTTTCTCAGTTTTGCTGAGACAAGGCTTTGCCTGATTTCCTCTATGTTGTCTTTTCTTGTCTCTCTCATTGCATACACAACACTATAACTAGCACTTGCACCAAAAAAATGCAAGGGTTAGCCGATAGAAAATATATATAAGTTAATGTATTAGGAATAACAATTTGATATGTGCATTAAAGCAAATATTTGTATAAATCTTGTCACCGTAACCAAAATTATGTTATTATTTCAATAGTTAAAAGATAATTTTATTTAGTACATCTAATTAACTCCATGTTGCATTTTACTCATCTATTATTGGAGCGAAGTAGAGCATTGTTGACTACCTATGGCGCCTCTACATACGTATGCTGATTAGTCTATTTCCTTCAAGAACTTTCTGTCTAAGATTCAAAAAAATTATCATCTAAAGGGTCTATATTAAATTCAATAATTGCAATTGGCAAAAAAATATAAGGGGGTCGTCACTGAAAAAGTGGTAGATCTTAATCTTCCGCATTCCTAAAACTCTTACCATTTTGAATACAATTTCTTAGGTCAGTTTTGACAATCATTGTGGAATA